>JACXGJ010004191.1:0-47537 GCA_016801105.1 Esox niger | reverse complement strand
TTTGAATACAATGATTTGTAAATATTGGTTTAAACATCTCCATGATGTTTAAAACCAATGTGCACTCTGGGAAATGAATATGAATTAATAAGTGAAACCCCATGGGGACTATTAGTGAGGAAATAACAAGTTCTTCTTTATTATGGTTGTCAGAAACATGGAAATGTCACTTAATAAGGAAGAGGAAGAGAGAGTGGGAGAGAGAAATGTAGAGACTGTGTTTTTAGCAAATTCAGTAAGGTCCTTGTAAAACATATGGCAGTAAGTCAATTTAGATAAACGTCATTTATTGTTATTTATTCCTCAGTTACTAGGTACATGACTCGTGCCACGTCACAAGAATTTAATTGTTCAGAATGGCTCGTGTTATTTGGTGCACTTCACAAATAAAACACTTGTTTGTGTACAGCCTTAATGCATTCTGAAGGTACTATACAGCGCTGGTCTCTTAATATCTTCAAGAGCTGTAGATAACAAGGTATTGTTAATCAATGACTTTTTCACAAATCCAGTTAAGTTTCATGTTACACTGACTGTCATTCCATTTCTTTACAGGATCACTATACCAATTCACAATCTCAGCACAGTCCTCCTCTCCATGGGTACCACCACCATTATCAGGCTGTGGTGCTCCCCAGTACCTATAGTGGGAACAACACAGAGAACCAGAGAGTCAGACACTGGTAGAAAACCAAATCCAAAATGCAGATGTTTTTAAAGGTTAAAGAGACAGCAGAGAGTTTGAGCTACCTCAAAAAAGTCAGAAAAACCCAAGGAAACCATATATATAACTGTGTTACATGTGAAGGAAGTGGCCAACTAGATCTAATGAAAGTGTGAGACAGCCTCAGCACAATGACTGGATGTTTAACAGATTATATGCTAGCTGTTACTGTTGACTATCCGTCATTGAATCAGTATTAGTAAATATTGCTGCAAGTAGCAATTAGGGGTCCAAGCAAAACGGAGCACAAGACCATGCAAGCCCGAGAGTAGGCCCGGCAATCAGTATTTTTGGTAGGCTGTAATGAGCGTTTAAACAGATTTTCCGAAACAGCACCCCATATGTTCGATCAGTGCCACACACCGCAGGCCTTTTCCGGGTCTTGTTCCGGCCACAGACACCAAGTTTGGTCTTCATCACACATATGCTGCCACAACTGTTCTTGTTCGAGTGCTTTGCTGGTTGAAATGTAACAAACTCACCATAGAGTTTGTCACAAGACAACATCATATCTGTTCTAAGTAGCTTGATATGTGTTGGTAAGGAAGACTTCCTCTTTTTCAGTGTCGGTCACACTAAGAATCTAAAATTTTTAAGCATTTATGCATCGCACTGGAAGGTGCTACTGTACATATTGTAGTGCAGAAAGACTGTCAGCACAAAAGTTTTCATTGAACTCAAACTGTGTATTTGACAGCTGCAATATAATATATGAACTGGTGGAGTCGGACTCACTCGCTTTGTAAAAATGTATTTAATTACAAGCCATGACTGTCCTCTGAAATGTGTTCCTCAACTTTGTTAGCTTCCTGTTACGGTGAGACAATAAATCTTCAGCCATGTGAAAAATATTTTGATTTATTTTAAATCCATTAAAATATTTTCAGGCCAAAACTGCATTCTAAAAACTTCTTAAAGGAAAGAGAATTAAAGGCCAATATCAATCACAAAATAAATGTCTTAATTATCAATTTATGAACATTGTATATATGTATATTTCACTTACCGCAAATGTAAAACAAAGGCAAATGTCTTTATGGTTCATGTTCAACATAAATAGTTGGTTATAGGATTTTCCTCTATTACACTAATCTTTCTTTGAAGCTTCCTTAAGCCACAATCCTCAGCTCTTTCCTCAAAACACAATTGAGAAGATGTTCCTAGGATTCTAACATGGAGAGATCACATGTGAAATTGAGGAAAGACTAAAGAATACAGAATTTCTCTTTGAAAACCTTTGACATATTTCTAAAGTGTGAATTTCCCCATTGTGGCTGGTCTCAAACACATAAGCAAACAAGGAAGTCATTTTATACAGCACAATTCATACATAGAAGCAATTCAATTAGCTTTACAGTGAAAATAAATAAATAATAAATTGTTTGTTACAATTCTCCTGTTAACAGTCCTTTCAACCGTCCTTTTAACATTCCCAGCTAAATGATATCTATTGGAATGGAAGGTGGCTCATATTGATCCTGTAAATCGGAAATGAGAGCATCCCAAAAAGTTAATGTCTTTGTCGTGGTATTCAAAATGGGTCTTCCACAATGGCAGCACAGTAGGGCGGTTCACCATCATCAAAAGAGTAGCAGGGTTCAGAACAGTGCATCTCTTTAGAAAAGCCTAGCAGGGTGTAACCTAGCAGGGTGCAAATGTGCTGTCTTAGCCTATGAGATGAGAGAATGAACAGCATGTGGAACATGAACACTCTTTGGACACTCTTTACTTATTTCCAACTCTTCTGACTTCCTTCTACATTCGTTTAACTTGGCCTCGCTGCAAGTTTCTTTCAATGGAATAGCAGATCCTTTGTGCCACGATACCTCATGTCCTGAGGCATCCATGGTCCACTTACACTCCATTTTCTTTACTGGTCAGATCTGTGACCAGAACAGGACACTTACCAACTATCCACTGCTCTATACAGGATACTTACCAACTATTCACTGGTCTATACAGGACACTAGCCAACTAGCCACTGGAGCAAGGAGCAAAACCAACAATCCACTGACCCATACAGGGAGCAAACCAACAATCCACTGGCCCATACAGGAAGCAATCCAACTATCCACTGCTTTGCAATTCATTCAGCCTCCTCCATGTGTTGCAGTTCTTTGATCCCTCTGACCAGACAAGCATAACGAAACAAATCGAAAAGGGAAACCTATTCATTCAGAAAGGAAAGTAGAAAGGCATTAAAACCTTGGCATTAAAGTAGAAGGGGAAAAACATTTCCTGTTGGTGTCACTTCCAGAATGCGCCAGAAAACCCCTTCAACCGAACCAGAATAACACTGTGTTCAACCTTCCCATATTGTCCCATGTCACCCCACTCCTCCACTCACTCTACTGGCTTGCAGTCGAAGGTTTCATCCGCTACACGGACATTGACCTTGCCCTTATGTATTCCTTGTGTTAAGAAAATGTATCTTCATTTTCTTATCTACACTTTTTCTTATGGGTGCAAGGAACAAATACAATTTTATTTAAATTTGGATATAAAGAAGTCTTTCCACCGCTAGAAGTCTGACACACCACACTAGAATAGACTTCTTGTATTACAAATGATGTGTGGTGACCTCTAGTGTCCCCTGTTTGTTACAACAATCAGATGTTCTTTCAGTGCTGACAACTAAAAAAGATATTTGCTTTAGATGCCTGAGTTATCATTAGTAGTATGTTAAAGTTGGGGGCTTATATATATATATATATTGAAGTTTCTACCTTCAACTGGTTGTTTAGGTGTGAACTGACGACCAATTCAAAGGAAAATTCAAAAACCCGCTGACACACGGCCCTCTGTGGAATAGTTTGGACACTCCTGATTGAAAGTAAATAAAAAGCGTTTTTGTTTACAGAATTATTTTCTGCCCTAATGGCTGCCAAAAGTTTTCATAGAAATAGTTACAATGGGGTGTGAGGACATACACCTCTATTTTTCTTTAACTACACTGAACATTATAATTAACACAACTATTTTGTTTTTGCCGCCATTTTTCATGAGCTGAAGATCTAAGACTTTTTCCATGTACACAACATACCTATTTCTCTCAAATATTGTTCACAAATCTGTCTAAATCTGTGTTATTGAGCACTTCTCCTTTGCCAAGATAATCCATCCACCTCACAGGTTTCGCATATGAAGATGCTGATCAGATAGCATGCGTATTGCACAGGTGTGCCTTAGGCTGGCCACAATAAAAGGCCACTCGAAAATGTGCAGAGTCGCTGTATTGGGGGGGTCTTGGGGGGAATCCGAAAACCAGTCAGTATCTGTTGTGACCACCATTTGCCTCACGCAGTGACAAATCTTCACATAGCGTTGATCGGGTTGTTGATTGTGGCCTGTGGAATGTTGGTCCACTCCTCTTCAATGGCTGTGCGAAGTTGCTGGATATTGGCAGGACCTGGAAAACGGTGTCGTATATGCCGATCCAGAGCATCCCAAACATGCTCAATGGGTGACATGTCTGGTGAGTATGGGCCACTCGATCCACAACGTTGACATTAGCAAACCACTCGCCCACACAACACCATACACGCTGTCTGCCCTGTACATTGAAAACCGGCATTGATCCATGAAGAGAACACCTCTCCAAAGTACCAGACGCCATCGAATGTGATTGACCACTTAAGTCGCTGACCACAACGGACAGCAGTCAAGTCAAGACCCCGATGAGGACGACGAGCATGCAGATGAGCTTGCCTGAGATGGTTCCTGACAGTTTGTACAGAAATTATTTGGTTTAAAACCGATTGTTGCAGCAGCTGTCTGAGTGGCTGGTCTCAGATGATGGATGTGAAGGTCCTGGGCTGGTGTGGTTACATGTGGTCTGCGGTTGTGAGGTGGTTGGATGTACTGCCACATCCTCTGATACGCCTTTGGAGACCGCTTATGGTAGAGAAATGAACATTCAATGAATCAATGTTCCTCTTTCCTTCATACTTACTTTCACCTGAATATTCTCGTTCCCAAATGCCTTCCAAATAAATCCCTGGTAATTGTATTACCCGAATTATAACAAGAATTGTATCCATAAATACTATCAATTGCTAAATGCGCTCACCATTACATTCTCACATCCTTAAATTAAGGATTTGTGTTACATTTCAAAAGAAAAAGGCCCATGAAGCTGGTGAAGGATTGCACAGTACCCTGTTGAACAATGGAAAATGAGGGGAAAAAACATGAGCACAACTGAATGTTACATGTTATAAGTTTGCATAACATTGCAAATATAGTGACATTTTGTCATTGATTTTGAAAATATGACAAATCATTTTTATTTAAGGATATTGATCATATTATGCCATATAACACAGTTGCTTGACTCCTTTATAAATAATGATGATAACAGAAATCTCCCAGATTTCCCTGATCATATGTCTACGTACCCTTGAATGTTGGGCCTTGTTACAGACAAACAAGGTTTTGCACACATGTGGCTTTTAAAATTGCAATTAGTGTATATATATATTTGTATAAATAGTCAATTAATTTGATAGCTCTCACGTGGATGCACTGAGCAGGCTAAATGCTGAGCCATGGGGAGCAAAAAAGAACTGTCAAAAACCTGCGATACAAGGTAATGGGACCATATGAAAATAGAAAAGCATATAAAAAGATATCCAAAGCCTTGCAAATGCCAGTCAGCAATGTTTAATTACTATACAAAGCGAAGCCCACAGATAACCTCAGGAGAAATACAGGCTGCTATGGAAAAAGACAATGTGGTTGTTTCAAGGAGCACAATACAACAATACAAAAATGAGCTGCATGGTCGAGTTGCCAGAAAGAAGCCTTTTCTGCACCAGTGCCAAAAAAAAGCCCAGTTACATTTTGCACAACATCACCTTGACATGGCTCACTGCTTCTGGCACACTGTAATTTGGAGTGATGAGACCAAAATACAGCTTTAGGGTCACAACCATAAGGTCTATATTTGGAGAGGGGTCAAGAAGGCCTATAGTGATCATAATACCTTCCCCACTGTGAAGCATAGTGGTGGCTCACTGATGTTTTGAACTCTAAAAGCCCAGGGAATCATTAAAATATATGGCAAGATGAATGCAGCATTTATTCAGAAAATACTGGTTGACCATTGGCATTCTTCTATATGAATGCTGCCGGCATGGGACGCACTTGGACTTTTCAGCACGACAATGACCCTAAGAACATGGCCAAGTTGAACCTCTGGCGATAACAGCAAGATTTTATGCTAAGATATTATTTTCTATTTTTGTCCAGTAGGTTAAAAACCAATGTGAACTGTGGGAAACAACATGAATAAATAAGAGGCGTAGTCCTTGTGAAACATAAACCTGTAACTCATAATGGATTTAAATGTTTGCTAAATATCATGTAGTTAATTTTTTGCGTACAGCCTTAATGCATTCTGAGTGCTGTAGATTACAATGTATTGTTAATCAATGGGTTTTTCACAAATCCAGTTATGTTGAGAGGTACATGAATTGTCATTCCATTTCATTACAGGATCAGTAAAACAAAAATCAATCTCGGCACAGTCTTCCCCTTTACCAGCATTATTCGGCTCATTTCCTCCCCAGTACCTGTGATGAGAACAACACAGAGATCCAGAGAGTCAGACACAGGTAGAAAACAAAATCCTAAATACTGCCAGACAATGCAGAAGTTTTATAAGGTTCGAAAGAAAGAAAAGAAGTTTATCTACTTCACAAAAGTCAGACAAACATGTAGAAACCACCTTCATATATCTGCGTTCAATTGTGAAACAGCCTCAGCAGAATGACAAGACGTTTAACAGTTTTCATGCAAGCTGTTACTGTTGACTGTCAGTCATTGAATCAATGCTAGTAACCATTGGAATGCAAAACAACCTCTATTTTTGTGTACACTGAAAACAGATAATTAAAAGAATGATATCTATAAAATCTAGTTTTATACAGAGTATGATCTCTTACGCTGTAGTCAGAGTTGTGTTGTCCACCCATCTCCAGGTCCCCTCAGTCACTCGGTCAGTCAGACCGATCCAAGAACGTATGTTTAATGAAATGAGGAATTTCTATCAGAGAAAGATTAAGATGTTGTCAATGGCATGAACACAACAGTATGAATCTCTTATAAACCTCTCACCTGTTCCTCTTGGTTGTTAATGATGACTATCTTTGCCCCTCTATTCAGACAGTCCTGCTCTGCAAATTCCCAGTTTCTTTTTTCAATGGAGACGTAATAGCTGCTGTTTCCGAACTCTTTCACTTCAAAAAGAAAATACGTTTTTCAGATTACATGTATAATGTGTTTATGCAGTTGATTAACCATTTCAGTTATTCGAGTCTGCATAAAGGACATTTAGAGGATTAAGAGTAAATGGAATGCCAGTTCAGTTAACTTACCAAGTAAATAGCTGTCTCTCTCGCTCTGTAGTTTGTCTCTCTCGCTCTGTAGTTTGTCTCTCTCCTTCTGTAGTTTGTTTATCTCACTTTGTAGTTTGTCTCTCTCGCTTTCTACTTTGTCTTTGTCTTCAGTCAGGTTGTAGCTAGTCTGTAGCTGGTCTCTCTCTTTGGTCAGGTTATTGGAACTACTCTGTAGTTTGTCTCGTTCAGAGAAGTATTGATGTCCAATGATTCCATCTGTAAAATTCTAGTTATATTAAGGGCTGGTCGATTGATTCTATCCTTTTGTTTACAGATATTAAAATATTTATTTTCTTCTGCCCATTTTCTAGATGATCATTTTGGGATTATGATCTGAGGGGTAGTTGAGAGACTTAACTATGTAATTACCAGGCACTCGCTTTTCTATGTTTATTGATTTTGAACAACGTTTTTTGAAGGTTTGGTCAGTCTGATCTTGAACAGCCAAAGTAATGACTCAAACCCATGCGTTGGCTGAAAGTAGCAAAGTTTAGTGAGTTTTGCATGGAAACAGTTTTTTTTTACCATTACAGACATGAGTCTATTTGGATTCTCGACCAGTTTTATGCATCTGGATGCAGCAAGTTTGCTGGATCAAGGCAAATGAAGTGCTTTGGGGAACATAAATGTTCCATTCTTTCAACAAGAGAACAAGATCTTAAAATGTTTTTCAAGGAAACAGTTATATTTTTTTTACAATTTCAACTATGAGTCTATTTGGATAATTTTCTACCAGCTTTTTTGCAAGGCAAATTAGGACATTTGTTGACCAGCAATGTTCAATTTCTTAACAAGATTTCATTATCTTACTGTTCTCAGTTTAACTTTAGGTGTAAGTCAACTAAACTTACAGTGGACAGACAGTCCTATGATCCCAGCCAGTAGTAGAAAACAAAGCAGTCCCAGACACACTGCGGCAACTCCAGAAGGTCTTTTCCACCACTGACAAGAAACTGAAGCTGAACGTCAAATATAATAAGAAAACATCATAATAGAGTTTTTAAAATATGAAAAGGTGCACTCCATTGCTGAAAAGATTAGTCGTAAATAATTATCCTGCTAAATGTCAAAATTGTCAACATAATAAAGTTAAATATTTTTAATTTTTTTACTTCTATGTACTGTTTTATAAAAAAATATGAGGTTGTGTGCATTTCTGTCGCTACGTCCGTGTCTGTACCTGCGTGTGTTTGTGGGTGTGTGTCTGCATATTTTGTGCATTTAATATTACCTGAATGTTGAATGACAACCCTATCTGGTTTGGGCTTGTCGTCTCCTACATTGGCATATACTGGGCAATCAGTGTTTGTGCCAATTACATTCCAGTTATGTTTGTAGAATCCCACTGACATCTTAGTACACTTGTGATAAAGAAAACGAGTTCTATCTCGACTGTTCTCTTGAGTGACTTGCTGGTTCAAATGTGACATGATCTCACCATAGAGATTAAATGAGGGTGTCACCATAAAGACGACATCATCACTTTCCTTGTATGTAGCTCGGTCTGTGTTGGTGAGGAAGACTTCCTGTTTTTCATTGTCGGTCACACTAAGAATCTGCCATTATTGCACAATTGTGCATTGCATTGAAGAGCGCTGCATATTGTGCTTTTTTCCTCACAAAGGTTTTTGCTGCTATACAGCAAATAACTTTCACTAGTTCTGTGAAAATAGATCTAATCACAAGCCATGACTGTCCACCGAAATATGTTTAAAATAGGACATTTAAGTCATATTATGAATTTTTTTATTTAGTTTGAATACATTGAAATATTTTCCTCTTGCTTTCTAAAAACTTCATAAAGGAAAGAGATTTAAAGGCCAATATCAATCGCAGAGGCAAGCGCTCGCGTCTCTGAGCAGGAGCTTGCATCGCAGCACACACACCTGTTCCCAATCATCCCATCTCCTACCGTATTTATACAATTCCTTGTGACCTCTTCCCTGCCGGATCAATGACTTCTGCTCGCATGCAAAATCTAGCAATTTACAAATCCTTGTTTAGCTATTTCGTGTATCGACCGATCGCCCGTCCCCGACTACTCCACCTGCCACTCCCCAGTCCACGCTTGGATCCTTACCTGTGCCCAATTGTGACAAATTATCCATTGTATGAACATTGTATATATGTATATTTCCCTTAAAAAAATAATATTACGGCAAAAGTCTTAATGGTTTATGTTTACCATGAATAATTGCTTTTGGGCTTTTCCTCAATTACAGTAATGTTTCTTAGAATCTTCCTTCAGCCACAATCCTCAGTTCTTTCCTTGAAACACAATGGAGAACATGTTCCTTGGATTCTAACATGGAGCTTTTCAAATAGGATGGAGAAGGAGACATCAAATGTGAAATTGAGGAAAGACTACAGAATACAGAAGTTCCCTTTCAGAACCTTTAACATATGAGAAATATGTAAGGAAGTTCCATCTGTGGCTGGTCACAGTTAATTTATATAGCACAATTTATACATGGAAGCAATTTAGGTTTATGTTTATGATGACTAGCTTTGCCCCTCTATTCAGACAGTCCTGCTCTGCATATCCCCAGTTTCTTTTTTCAATGGAAACGTAATAGATGCTGTTGCCAAACACTTTCACTTTTAAAAGAAAATAAGTTGTTCAATTACATGTATAATATGTTCATGCAATTGATTAACCCATTTCATAATCTCAAGTCTGCATGAAGGACATTTAGAGAATTAGGAATAAATGGAGAGGCAGTTTAGTTCACTTACCAAGTAAAAAGCTGTCTCTCTCGCTCTGAAGTTTGTCTCTCTCACTTTGAAGTATGTCTCTCTCGCTCTGAAGTTTGTCACTCTTGCTCTGAAGTTTGTCTCTCTCTTCAATCTGGGTTTTGTAACTAGTTTGTAGCTAGTCTATCTTATTACTCAGGTTGTTGTACCTGTCTGTTTGTCTCTTTCTGTGAAGTATTGATGCCCAATACTCCATCTTTTAAATTCAAGTTATGTTACAGGCGAGTTCATGGATCTTTAGGTCAAACACATTTTACCCAAATGTTTTCTTATGCCAATTTTCTGATGACCTATTTGGAATTATGATGCAGTGGGCAGTTGAGATTTAACCATGTTACTTCCAAGCATTTGCTTTAATAATGTATTTTAATATTGAACAATGTTTCTTAAAGGCCTGGTCAGGTTGATCCTGATCTGTATTAGTAATGACTAAATCAAATTAGCAAAGTTAGCAAAATGTTATGAGTTTTTGCATGGAAACAGAAAATTCTGTGTCTGTCAGAAGTGTTCACCCCCTTGAACTTCTCCACATTTCATTGTGCAACAACATTAATTCAAAATGGATTCCATTATGAGTCTTTGCAACTGATCAACACCAGAATGTCCATAATGTCCAAGTGAAACATTTACCTAACATTTTTCAAAATTATTAGCAGATTTTAAACAAGGAACAATTCATTATGTTTAATTACAGTTATGAATTTGTTTGGATAATTCTCTATTAGTTTTATACATCTGAATGGAGCATTTTTGCTCGATCAAGTCAAATGAGGACCTTTGGGGAACAGCAATGTTAATTCTTTCAACAAGAGAACATCCTCTTTAAATTATAAGTGTAAGTGAACTAAACTTACAGTAGACAGATAGTCCTATGATCCCAGCCAGTAGTAGAACACACAGCAGTCCCAGACACACTGCAGGAACTCCAGAAGAACTTTGCCACCACTGACAAGACACTGAAGCTGAACGTCAAATAAACTTAAAGAGTTGTGCATCTAATTGCTGAAAAGATAAGATTAGTTGTAAGACAAGTCACAAAGTTAGTCTGCTAAATGTCAAAAGCATAAAATTATTCAATAAAATATGTTTTAATTAAACTTTCTTTCTGAAAAAATAAGTGTTTTTACATATCTGCCTGTATGCCCATGTTTGTACCTGAGTGTGGTCATGGATGTACGTGAGTGTTTGTGTAAATACAGCTCCGGAAAATTTTTTGAGACCACTGCTCTTATTTCTTTCCTTTCTTAAAGACAAAACGGAACGTTTTAAGAGAGGAACAGAAAGGTCAACATTTTTAAACCACTGTAAATTGAACACGTCTGTTCCTCACTCAAAACATTCCTTTTCAACTTCTTTGGATAGGAAAGAAAAAGGTGCAGAGGTCTTTTAATTTTTTTCCAGTGCTATATTTTGCATGTATGCATTTAATATCACCTAAACGTTGAATTACAGTCCTACCTGGTTTGGGCTTGTAGGCTCCTACATTGGCATAAACTGGGCAATGAATGTTTGTGCCAATTACATTCCCTTCATTTTTATAGATTCCTTCTGACATCTTAGTATATGATAAAGAAAATGTCTTCTGTCTGTACTATTCCCTTATGAGTGACTTGCTGGTTGAAATGTGACAAACTCACCACAGCGGATTAATAATGGTGTAACAATAAATGTAACGTGATCGGTTTTGTTGTATGTATGTAAATAGATCTGTTTGCGGTTACACTGAGACTACTTCTGGTGGATTGGTGATGTATGCATCCTGCTTGCTTTTTGGGTCAGGATAGACAAAAATAACTAGAAGCTGTCTACAACCTTCAATAGCTACGTTATAGTAAGCCTAAAGAAAACCGTGTTTATTGCGACTATTTCTGGTGGATTTTTTGAAGTGCGCATCAGTGCATGATTTTTGGGGTAATATAGGCTATGTCAAAACCCCCCTGGGCAGTCAAATAGCAGGGTTTTCCACGATTCTCACTTGACGAAAAAGTCAGTCATCATCACTTGTCACTAACTCACCTCTGCGTTCTCGCAGAGGCAGGTCCTTGCGCTCTTAGCCGCACCACTCACCTCTCTCCCTTACACACCTGTTCCCAATCCATGATTACGCACCTGTTCCCCATTCACGATTACACACCTGTCCCCAATAGCCTCATTACCTAGAGTATTTCCTCAGCTCTCTGTCATTCTGTCTCTGCCGGATTATGGTCGTATATCGCATGCGTTTCCCAGCAACCTTCCAGTCTTCTGTCTGTTTTGTTCACCCGTGTACCGAACTACCGCCTGTCCCATACTACCCTGCCGGTCATCGATCAGTGTCTCCGCCGCTACTCCCAGTCTCCCTATCCTGCTTGTCGCTGACCTCTCCACCAGCTACTCTACCGCTACCCTGCCAATCCGCGCTTGGGTTCCCTCGCCCGACCGTGACAGTATAATCCGGCCATACATGGACCCAGCGGAATTGGACTCCGTTCGTCAGGCGGTCGCCTCTCACGGGACCGAATTGGACCAACAACAGGCTGCGCTGCTCGATATAATGGGCAGTCTACACACCATCTCGGCTAGTATTTCTGCCATCCAGGACCAGCTGAGAGCTCCCGCCGCCCCACCACTCATCGAGCCCACACCAGCACCCTCCCTAGACCGAGAATTGTGGGTGCCTACCCCAGAGAGGTACGACGGAGAACAGGGACGATGCCGTTCTTTCCTGCTGCAGTGCAGCCTAGTTTTTGCGCAGCAGCCTCTGGTTTACGCCACGGACCGTTCCAAGATCGTGTACCTGGTTGGTTTGCTCCGCGGTTCCGCTCTGGAGTGGGCCTCGACGATATGGGAGCGACAGGATCAGACAACCCAGTCGTACCGTGCGTTCACAGAGGAGCTCCGCAATCTGTTCGATCACCCGGTCCAAGGAAAGGATGCCTCTGCTCGTATGTTTGCTCTGCGCCACGGGAGACGCAGTGTGGCCGAATATACGATAGAGTTTCACACTCTTGCAGCCCAGAGCGGCTGGAACAGTGAGGCCCTACAGGCAGCATATACTAATGGCCTCCACGACCGTCTGAAGGATGAGCTTGTCTCGTATCCCGAACCCGGCACCCTGGATGATCTCATTGCCTTAACCATCCGAATGGATAACCGTGCTCGGGAGCGCAAGAGGGAGATGAGGCAGACAGGATTTCCGTCCCCCGAGTCGACCGTACTCCAAAGAACAGTCCCCGAAGCAGTGCGGCTGGGCCCGCAGCGACGGAACCGAACGGCAGCAACGGATAGAAAGCAACAGCTGCTTATACTGTGGCCGTCCGGGGCATTACATCGCCACCTGTCCACAGAAACACTCCAAGCCAGCGAGTCCAAACCACTTACCTCCTGGGTCTCGGAACCCCTTTTACGCTACCCTCTGCCATCACGGCCAGCGTCTGCAGATCCATGCCCTGATCGACTCTGGGGCTGATGACAGTTTCTTAGATGCCGTTCTTGCGTCCCAGCTGGGTCTCGCGGCGGAACCCCTGAAGGAGGCTATAGACGCGGTGTCCCTAGATGGAAGGCGATTGGCCAGAGTGACATCCCGGACCGAACCAGTTCAGATCCTGCTCTCCGGCTACCACACCGAGACGATCAGCCTCCTGATCACCAGCTCTCCCCACATACCGCTGATCCTGGGGCACTCCTGGTTAGTGAAGCACAACCCAGTCATTGATTGGACAGCGGGAAGTGTGGTGAGGTGGAGCCCTGCCTGCCACGCCGACTGCCTGCGTGGGGCCTTTCCGCACAGCGGGCATGACCAGATGACCAGTCCCCAGCCACCCGATCTGACTGGTGTGCCGGCCGTGTACCACGACATAGGGGAAGTGTTCAATAAACAGGGCGCGCAGTCACTGCCGCCGCATAGGCCCTACGACTGTGCCATCAACCTGTTGCCCGGCTCCACCTTCCCCAGAAGACGCCTTTATACCCTTTCCAAGCCGGAGAGAGAGGCTATGGAGAAATACATCAGGGAATCACTGGACTCCGGTTGCATCCGGCCTTCTTCCTCCCCTCTGGCGGCGGGTTTCTTCTTTGTGGGGAAGAAGGACGGCACACTCCGTCCGTATCGACTACTGGGGTCTCAACAACATCACGGTGAAGGATAAATACCCCCTCCCTCTGATGACCACTGCTTTTGACTCCCTACAGGGCGCTACCGTGTTTTCCAAACTCGACCTACGCAATGCCTACCACCTGGTGAGGATCAGGGAGGGGGACGAGTGGCTCACCGGTTTCAATACACCATTGGGTCACTTCGAGTACCATGTGATGCCTTTTGGCCTTACCAACGCACCGGCTGTTTTTCAACGTTTCGTCAACGACGTTCTGGGAGACATGATAGGGCACTTTGTGTTCGTTTATTTAGACGACATCCTGATCTTCTCTGGGAACCAGGCCGAGCACGTCCAGCATGTGAGACAGGTCCTCCGTCGTCTGCTGGAGAATCGGCTTTATGTGAAGGCTGAAAAATGTGAGTTCCACGTCCCAACCATCTCATTTTTGGGTTACATTGTCTCCAAGGGAGAAGTGCGGATGGACCCGTCTAAAGTGGAGGCTGTACTGGGATGGCCAAGACCAGACTCCAGAAAGGAGCTGCAGAAATTCCTGGGGTTCGCTAATCTCTACTGGCGATTTATCCGGAACTACAGCCGGGTGGCAGCCCTATTGACCGCCCTGACCTCCTGTGCTAAACCGTTTTCCTGGACCCCCGAGGCAGAGGAGTCTTTCCAGGACCTCAAGGCTCGCTTCACCTCGGCCCCTATCCTCTCCCAGCCGGACCCGTCCCGACAATTCGTGGTTGAGGTGGACGCGTCTGACATAGGGGTTGGGGCGGTCTTGTCCCAACGCAACCCTGAGGACGGGAAACTCCACCCCTGTGCTTTTCTGTCCCGCCGTCTGTCGTCTGCGGAGTCGAATTATGATGTAGGAAACCCTGAGCTGCTGGCTGTAAAGATTGCCCTGGAGGAGTGGCACCATTGGCTGGAAGGAGCGGAGCAGCCCTTCCTCGTGTGAACGGACCACAAGAATCTAGAATATATTAGGTCCGCCAAACGCCTCACTTCTCGCCAGGCCAGGTGGGCCCTGTTCTTTGGACGATTCAATTTCACCATAACCTAAAGACCTGGATCGCGTAATGGGAAGCCTGACGCACTGTCCCGCGTCTTCTCCAAGGAGGAAGAGCCGCGCGCCCTGCCCGACGCAATTCTACCCAAGGGCTGTGTTGTGGGTGCCATCCTTTGGCATGTCGAGGAGGCGGTCAAAGCAGCCCTGTTACATACCCCCGGGCCGGGAAACAGTCCTCCCGGCCAACAGTATGTTCCTGATTCTGTCCGGTCAGCGGTGCTGGAATGGGCGCACGCATCCTGGCTTACATGCCATCCGGGCCTAACACGAACACTGGCTTTCGTCAACCGGCGCTTCTGGTGGCCGTCCATGCCGGAGGACACGCGGAAATACGTCTCCGCCTGCCCCGTGTGCGCGCAAAATAAATCATCCAATCGCCCCAGCTCTGGACTCCTGCGTCCCCCGCCCGTTCCACGCCGCCTTGAAGCTCCCGTCTGTGAAGGACATGGCGGCAGTTCTGGTAAGGGATGTGTTCTCTGTATTTGGCCTTCCCACCGACCTGGTTTCAGACCGGGGCCCACAATTCACCTCTGCTGTCTGGAAATCCTTCTGTCGGGCTATCGGTGCCACCGTCAGCCTCTCCTCGGGGTTCCACCCCCAGACCAATGGTCAGGCTGAAAGGGCTAACCAATCCCTGGAGACCACCCTCTGCTGCCTTACCTCCACCAATCCCACCACCTGGTTCTCCCAACTGACCTGGGTGGAGTATGCGCATAACACCCTGCCCACATCCGCCACTGGTATGTCCCCGTTCCAGTGCCTGTTCGGTTACCAGCCCCCGCTGTTCCTGTCCCAGGAAAGGGATCTGGTGGTGCCTTCGGTACAGGCCCATATCCGGCGCTGTCATCGTACATGGCACCGCGCCAGGACGGCTCTGCTCCGATGCTCCGGTGTCAACCAGACACGTGCCAACCGCTGCCGCATTCCGGCCCCGTCTTACTCTGTGGGAGACAAAGTCTGGCTCTCCTCAAAGGATCTGCCCCTAAGGACCGAGTCCTGCAAGCTCTCCCCCCGTTTCATAGGCCCCTTCACGGTGGAGCGAGTGATCACCCTGTGGCGGTGCGCCTGAAACTGCCCCCGTCCCTCAAAGTCCACCCTACCTTTCATGTCTCCTGCCTCAAGCCTGTCTGTCTGAGTCCGCTCCTGCCTCCTACGCGTCCTCCCCTCACCCCGGATCATCGACGGGGGGCCCGCGTACTCCGTTCGGCGCATCCTGGACTCACGGCACCGAGGCCGCGGGATCCAGTACCTGGTGGACTGGGAGGGTTACGGCCCGGAAGAACGCAGTTGGATCCCTCGTCGCCAGATCCTGGATCCCACCATGCTCCGGGCTTTCCATCGCCGGCGGCCAGATGCCCCTAGTGGTCCGCCTGGAGGCACCCGTCGGGGGGGGGTACTGTCCTCGCGCTCTTAGCCGCACCACTCACCTCTCTCCCTTACACACCTGTTCCCAATCCATGATTACGCACCTGTTCCCCGTTCACGATTACACACCTGTCCCCAATAGCCTCATTACCTAGAGTATTTACTCAGCTCTCTGTCATTCTGTCTCTACCGGATTATGGTCGTATATCGCATGCGTTTCCCAGCAACCTTCCAGTCTTCTGTCTGTTTTGGTCCCCCGTGTACCGAACTACCGCCTGTCCCCGACTACCCTGCCGGTCATTGATCAGTGTCTCCGCCGCTACTCCCAGTCTCCCTATCCTGCTCGTCGCTGAGCTCTCCACCAGCCACTCTGCCGCTACCCTGCCAATCCGCGCTTGGGTTCCCTCGCCCGACCGTGACAATCAACTATATTGATGATTCTTGAATAAATGTCATTCACAAAAAAATAACGTAATTGTGCCATGAAATGAAATAGCTTTGGCACATTAAGTTTTAGTCTAGCTAGCAATTGCTCAATTAGTAAGTTACTGTAGTAGATGCTAGTAAGCCTATTACTGGCTAATAACCTGTTATAACGGCCAGCGAGGGCATAAACATTCATCATTTTAAACTAGGATTGCCTGGTTTCTTTTCAGGTTGAGCAAGCAGCGTAGTAAGATTAATGGCATCAAATATATTAAATTGTGTTGAAATCTGGTGCCTGTGAAGGCCATAGCAGATGATCCACATCATTTTAATTAACATCAAACTATTCAGAATATATTTAAAGTAAGGGAAAGGAGTATTTAATTCCCTGATGATTTTGTACGTTTTCTCACTGACAAAGTGAGAAGACGTACATAATTTAAATGTCATGTAGGTTTATTTGAACAGTGAGAATCAGAACAACAACAACAAAAATCAAGAAAAGCGTATGTCAAAAAAATTATGAATTAATTTGAATGTTAATGAGGGAAATAAGCAATCGACCCCTCTGCAAAACATGAAAGTACTTTTTGGCAAAAGGTTACTTCCTCTTATAGTTTCTCATCGAACCAGATCCTCTTTTTCCTCATTCTCTGCAAATACATCTGCCGATATATCAAGTGTGATTAAATAAGTTTTTGTTTAATGTTCTTCTCTAGGACATGTTGGCAAGTGTCCATGTCTAACTGAGCATTGGAACATGTGACTGGGGCAGGTGTAAACCACAATGAAGTCAGTGTTAAAGATAGCTGGATTCAGTAGGTTGTAAGCTTGTGACCCACACCCTATTTACACTCAATTCCTCACTGACTCCTTCACTCATTCTCTCAGTAAGAGACATTTGCTCTTCTTGGCCAGCTTGTCTGATGTGGTTCAGCAAAATATATCAAAATACCTTACAATTTTTCTTGATTAGTTCCAAACAGGTAAAAGTAAATAAAACGTATTGTACTTACAGTAATAAAGACAGATTCCAAACTGGCAATATACAGTACTGATACCGTACTCTACACAAAGAAAGTTCCCACAAATATAGAAAAACCTATTAATTCAGTCCGCATGCATTCTTTTAGCCTATTACCAGAAGGGAAAATGTGATATGCGGCAGTATTATTCCAGTTTTATGTATAGGTTTAGAGCTAGGCATTCTGAGTAGGTTGGGGTTTGCCCTAACAACTAGGTTAACAGGGTTAATTTTAGCTATTAGGGTTAGGTTAGGTAACGGTCATGGATTGGAATTACAAATATACTGTTCCGTAAAAAATTAAGAAACCACTGCGCCTTTACATTCCTTTCCAAAAAAGTTGAAAAGGATAGTTTTGAGTGAGTAACAAAAGGGTTAAAAATTGCAGTGGTCTCTTAATTTTAACCCTTCTGTTCTTCATGATTTTGATACGATATTGAATGGGAAGTAGACAGGAACCTGGACATTAGCCTTCTTAACTAACATAATTGTTATTATCACTCCCATAATATGCTATAGACAAGGAAAATCATGGAGTGGAACGGTAACTATCCCCTTTCTCGCATGGTAAAACAAACATGAGGTTTGAGAGTCTTTCTGTGTTATATTTCTCCAGTGTCAGCAGTGGCCTTGCTGGTGTTGGCCTTGTTGGCCAGCTCAGCATCATGTAAGTGTCAACAAACAATTCACAGAAGACAAGAAGGGGTTGTCATGCTTTTACGCAGCATTATTGGCATTGCTGTCTGTCACACACAAAACAACATGCAAGAAGTTTGAATAAACAGTTGCCAGAATACTTTACGTTTTCTGCCTGTATGTGAGGGACCAGAAGTTCCCATGACGACAGTAAACCCTGATAAGTTGGTCTTCATAAGGTGTTTTAAACTGTTCCCACAAGTAAAGAGGTTATTTTTGTTTTAGTGATTCTGTTTAAGGTAAACTATACAGTTGGTGAAAGTTTTAGATTCAGCCATTCTAGGTTAGGTTTAGGTGTATATGTTAGGCATAGATGTTAGGGTTAACATCAATGACGTTTTTTACATTAAGTTAAGGGCCGAGATGATGTTAGATTTGGTTGTAGGTTTAATATTAGAATTAGGAAAAATGCCAATATTTGGGGCAATCAAATCGGGTGGTTTTCCGGTAGAATCAGAGTTAATATCTTTACCAGCGGTTAAATACCTTGAGGGGGTTTGACCTGTTTGTCCAGACCTGTTTGTCCAGCACATCTCACAGATGCTTGATTGTATTGTAATCTGGGGAATTTCGAGGCCAAGTCAACACCTTGAACTCATTGTTGTATTCCTCAAACCATTCCTGAACTATTTTTGCTTTGTGGCAGGGCACATTATCCTGCTGAAACAGGCTACTGCCATCAAGGAATACAGTTGCCATGAAATGGTGCATATTGTCTACAACAGTGCTTAGGTAGGTGGTACGTATTAAAGTACCATCCACATGAATAGCAGGACCCAATGTTTACCAGCAGAACACCCCATAAGGGCTTCAGTTAGGGAGATTCTCTGACCATGTCATATATTATGACCCAGTCAAAATTCGGCCCTTGAAGTCGATCTGATCCTTACGCTTGCCCATTTTTCCTGCTTCTATCGCATCAACTTTGAGGACAGAGTGTTCACTTGCTGCCTAATATATCCCACCCACTGACAGGTGCCATGGTAATGAGATGATCAGTGTTATTCTCTTCACCTGTCAGTGGTCATAATTGCTGATAAGTGTACAGTGGGGCAAAAAAGTATTTATTCAGACACCAATTGTGCAAGTTCTCTGTCATAAAAACATGATAGAGGCCTGTAATGTTCATCATAGGCACACTCCAACTATGAGAGACAAACTGAGAGAAATAAATCAAGAAAATCACATTGTAGAATGTTTTTGGAATTTATTGGAAAATTATGGTGGAAAATTAGTATTTGGTCAATAACAGAAGTTAATTTCATTACTTTGATATATGTCTACCCTTTGTTGGCAATGACAGAGGTCAAACATTTACTCTATGTCTTCACAAGGTTTTCACACACTGTTGCTGGTATTTTGGCCCATTCCTCCATGCAGATCTCCTCTAGAGCAATGATGTTTTGGGGCTGTCGCGGGGCAACACAGATTTTCAACTCTCTCCAAAGACATTCTATGGGGTTGAGATCTGGTGACTGGCTAGGCCACTCCAGGACCTTGAAATGCTTCTTACGAAGCCACTCCTTCGTTGCCCGGGCGGTGTGTTTGGGATCATTGTCATGCTGAAAGACCCAGCCATGTTTCATCTTCAATGCCCTTGCTGATGGAAGGAGGTTTTCAATCAACATCTCACGATGCATCGCCCCATTCATTCTTTCCTTTACACGGATCAGTCTTCCTGGTCTCTTTGCAGAAAAACAGCCCCAAAGCATGATGTTTCCACCCCCCATGCTTCACAGTAGATATGGTGTTCTTTGGATGCAACTCAGCATTCTTTCTCCTCCAAACACGACAAGTTGAGTTTTTCCCAAAATGTTTATTTTGGTTTCACCTGACCATATGACATTCTCCCAATCCTCTTCTGGATCATCCAAATGCTCTCTAGCAAACCTCAGACGGGCCTGGACATGTACTGGCTTAAGCAAGGGGACACGTCTGGCACTGCAGGATTTGAGTCCCTGGCGGTGTAGTTTGTTACTGATGGTAGCCTTTGTTACTTTGGTCCCAGCTCTCTGCAGGTCATTCACTAGGTCCCCTGGTGTGGTTCTGGGATTTTTGCGATCATTTTGACCCCACGGGGTGAGATCTTGCATGGATCGAGGGAAATTATCAGTTGTCTTGTATGTCTTCCATTTTCTTATAATTGCTCCCACAGTTGATTTTTTCACACCAAGCTGCTTACCTATTGCAGATTCAGTCTTGCTGCTAGTTTACAGCCTGGTGCAGGTCTACATTTTTGTTTCTGGTGTCCTTTGATAGCTCTTTGGTCTTGGCCATAGTGAAGTTTGGAGTGTGACTGTTTGAGGTTGTGGACAGGTGTCTTTTATACAGATAACAAGATCAAACAGGTGGCATTAATACAGGTAATGAGTGGATGACAGAGAACCCTCTTAAAGAAGAAGTTACAGGTCTGTGAGAGCCAGAAATCTTGCTTGTTTGTAGGTGACCAAATACTTATTTTACCGAGGAAATTAACAATAAATTCATTAAAAATCCTACAATGTGATTCTCTGGATATTTTTTTCTCATTTTGTCTTTCATAGTTGAAGTGTACCTATGATGAAAATTACAGGCCTCTCATCTTTTTAAGTGGGAGAACTTGCACAATTGGTGGCTGACTAAATACTTTTTTGCCCCACTGTATATTACTGCTATATTTGCTATATCTATAATATCCACTTCAACCCATATTGTTCATATTCCCCATCCCATTCTTTTTAAATTGCTGCTAGTTAACATTGTGATGTATATAATTGCTATATTTTTGCTTTATATAACTCCTAATTCTTACTATGTAAATGTTGTGTTCCATGTCACAAGTATTTCATTGTGCAGGATGACGCTGTGTGTCATCTCGTATAGGGGAACAAGGAAAAGCGGATTGCGGAGTCGTGGTATTCATTTATTGAGCTGAACTATGCTCACAAATGCGACACAATAACACACAAAGACAAAGGGAGCAGAGGGAACATATATACTGGGAGAAATGACTGGATGATGATACGGTGCTCTAAACTAGACAACAGGTGTGATGAGTTGAAGGAGATGGGCAGTGGTGTCAGAAAGCCGATGACGTGGAGCGCTGAAGCCTGCCTCCTGCATGGGGAGCTCTGGCAGCAGATGGCGTAGGTGTCACACTGTGTTATACAGTGCATTTGATAAACACATTCAGAACTTGATTATGGTTGTCAGAAACATGGAATAATCACTTAAAGAAACCGAGAGAGAGAGAAAAGGAAAGGCTGGGGTTTCAGCACATTCAGTGTAATCCTTGTGAAACATAGAGTATGGCAGTCATTACTGCTAAAATATGTTGCTAAATGTCATATGGTTTATTTCTACCCAACTACATAGATGTTGCGTGCCATGTCACTATGATTTAATTGTTCAGAATGACAAATTTTTTGACCAATCACTTAACAATTCCTAGTATTTGAGTTTATGTACAGCCTTAATGCATTCTGAATGTACTATAGATAACAAGGTGCTGTTAATTATTTTTCACAAATCCAGTTAAGTTGTGTGGTACATGGACAATCATTCCATTTATTTACAGGATGTCTATACCAACTAACAATCTGAGCACAGTCCTCCTCTCCTACAGTACCACCACCATTATCAGGCTGTGTTGCTCCCCAATACCTGTAGTGGGAACAACACCAAGAACCAAAGAGTCAGACACTGATAGCAAACAAAATCATACATATGTAATGCATATGTTTTATTAGGGTAAAGAGAGCTGAGAAGTGTAGGTACCTCAGAAAAGTCAAAAAAGTGGAAAACATATTTTTTATGGTGAGTAAGATGTGAAGGAAAATTACAGCTAGCATTGATGAAATTGTGAAACAGCCTCAGTACAATGACTGGACGTTTAACAATGTTTATGCTAACTGCTACTGTTGACTATCAGTTGAATCAGTAGTAGTAATCATTGGCTTGCAAAACAACCTCTAAACAACCTCACATTTAAAACAGATACTTAAAGAAGTATATATCTTTATACAGAGTATTATATCTTACGCTGTAGTCAGAGGTGTGCCGTCCACCCATCTCCAGGTCCCCTCAGTCTCACGGTCAGTCAGACCGATCCAAGAATTTATTTTTAAAGAAATTACGAATTTCTATCAGAGAAAGATAAAGATGTTGTCAATATCAGACTGAGATGTTGTTAACAGCATCAAAATAACCATTTAAATCCATGAATCTCTTATGGACCTCCATCTCACCTGTTCCTCTAGGTTGTTTATGATGACTAGATGTGTCCCTCTTTTCAGACAGTCCTGGTTGGCATATTCCCAGTTATTTTGTTCCGTGGAGACGCAATAGATGCTCTTACCAAACACGTTCCATTCATTTGGACATTCTACTTCTTGAAAGAAAAGCATTGGCTAAAATTACACATATGTTAGTGCAGTTTTCTTGATGTACCCATTTAAGTTTCTCAGGTCGATATGAAAGTCATTTTAATGAGGATTAAGGAAAAACTGTTTACTTCACTTACCAAGTATTGTCTGAAAGATGTCTCTCTCTCTCTGCAGTTTGTCTCTCTCTTCAGACATGGTTTTGTAACTAGCCTGTAGCTGATCTCTTGCTTCAGACAGGTTGTTGTATCTAGACTGCAGCCAGTCTCTCTCTTCAGACAGGTTATTGTAGCTAGTCTGTAGTTGATGGCCAGTGACTCCATCTGTAATATTCAAGTTATGTTATGGGTTGGTCCATGGATTCTATCCTCGTGTCTACACACAATTTACCCAAATATTTTCCTCTGCCAATTCCTTGATGTCAAAATTGGTATTATGATTCAGGGTTAGTTGAGATTTCTTCCACGCACTTGTTTTTTTGTGTGTTGATATTCAACAATGTTTTTAAAGACTTTGGCAGCCCGATCTCGAACTGCATTAGTAATGACTCAATCCAACAGGTTTTGCAAAAAGGAGCAGAATCTAAAGAGTTCTTACACAGAAACAGAGAATACTGTGTCTCTTGAAAGTATCCACCTTCTGGGTTTTTTCAAAATTTTATTTAGTAAGAATTTTTTTTTTTTTTTTTTTTTTTGTTTGCCACAGATTAACACAAAATAATCCATAATGTCAAAGTGAAACAATAACTCAAACCCACAAAACAGAAAATAATTACTTGCATTTAACCCTTGGTCAAAATTGAATAGAAGCACCTTTGGCATTACAGCCTTGAGTCTATTTAGATAATTCTCTACCAGCGTTGTACACCTGGACACAGCAATATTCCCATTCTTGGGTCAAGAACCATAATGATAAATGGAGCCTTCGGTAAAAAGCAATGTTCCATTCTTTTAACAAGATTTCATTATCTTAAAATGTTGTCAGTTTAACTTTAAGTGTAAGTGAACTAAACTTACAGTGGACAGACAGTCCTATGATCCCAGCCAATAGTAGAAAACACAGCAGTCCCAGACACACTGCAGCAACTCCAGAAGGTCTTTTCCACCACTGACTGGACACTGAACGTAAAATAAAGGTATAAAGAAATAAAGAACATTGAAATAAAGTTATTAAAAGTAGGACATTTTGCACTCACTTGCTAATATGATTAGCCATCAGCCTGCTAAATGTCCAATTGTCAAGAATTGTCAATTGTCATTTCACTTTCACTCATTTCCCTTTTAAAGATAAGGATGTGTGTGCATGCTATATGTTAATGTCTGAGTGTGGTTATTTGTGTGTATTACGTGCATGAAATATTACCTGAACGTTGAATGACAATCCCACCTGGTTTGGGCTTGTAGGCTCCTACATTGGCATATGTTAGGCAATCAATATTTGTGCCAATTACATTCCCTTCAAATTCTCCCTCTGACATCTTAGAACAAGTTTTCTTTATCAAACGTGTGCTGCCACAACTGTTCTCTTTTCAGTGACTTGCTGGTTGAAATGTGACAAGATCTCACCACAGAGATTAAATGATAGTGTCACCGCTTTCGTTGTACGTCGCTCTGTTGAAAGGTGCTACTGTACATATTGTTGTGCAGACAGACTGTCTTTACAAAAGTTTTCATTTAACTAACTGTGTAATTTACAGCTCCTACATAACATATGAATTGATGGAGTCTGACTTTTACTCGCTTTGTGAAAATGGATTTAATAACATGTCCTCTGAAATATGTTCTTCAACTTTATGAAAGAGGAAATCTATAGGAAAGACAGTAACTTTTCAATCATGTTCTAATTGTTTTGATGGATTTTTTAGACATTCAAATATTTTCATGTCAAAACTGCTTTCTAAAGATTTCACAATGGAAAGAGAATTAAAAGCCAACATCAATCACAAATTAAATGTCTTGATTATCCCTTGTGTGAACATTGTAAAACTGCTGTATATTTTACCTACCACAAATACAATACTAAGACAAAATTGTTTATACAAAATACAGAAATTCCCCTTCATAACCATTGACAGACATATTTCTCAAGTTCCTGATCTGTGGCTGGTCCTAACCAGATAGAAACACAAACCGTCAAACACTAGATTTAGTATGCACATGACAAAAAGCAGATAGCAAATCATTTTTTTTAAGTCGATAGTTTTCCCTTGAATGTGAAAATGGATTGTTTAGGTGATCATGTTGCCATTTGTTTGATAAACTGTCCTTGCACCCATATTAAAGACCCTATCTAACTATCTGTGAAATCTCATTAAAGAATACACTCCAATACCACCCCATTAAGTTCACCTTGCTAGTACCAGGTTGGACCCCCTTTAGTCTTCAGATGTTAATTCTTCGTGGCATGGATTCAACAAGGTGCTAGAAACATTCTTCAGAAATTGTGGTCCATACTGATATTAAAGCATCACACAGTTGTCGCGGATTGTTCAGCTGCACATCCATGATCCAAATCTCTGACATCCCAATGGTGATTGGATTGAGATCTTGGGTACAGTGAACTCGCCAATGACTCCATATGTAAAATTCAAGTTACATTATGGGCTGGTCAGTTGATTGTATCATGTTGTCTACACATGATATTTTGATAATATTTTTTTTAAGGAATGGGGAGCCTGATCTTGAACTGCCATGGTAATGAGTCAATCCAATGATTTTGCAAAAATAATCAAACTGATATGGATTTTTGCACAGAAATAGAAAGAACAATGGCTCTCAAAAGAATTCGTGTTAAAACATGAATTTAGTGAGTTTTGCCTCTGAACAACACAAAAATAGCACATTGTCAAGGTGAAAAATGTAATCTACAAAAATATATCAATGAATTACAAATACAGAACATAAAATAACGGATTACATTCACCCATTTGCTCAATATTTGATAGAAGCACTTTTGACTGCAATTACAGCCATGGGTCTATATGGACATTTCTCTCACAGCTTTGTACATCTAGTCACAGCAAGTGTAACTATTCTTGGCTCAAGGTCCATAAAGTTAAATGGGATCTTTAATAATATGTTCCACTCTTTCGACAAGATTTCAGGATTTTAAAACTTTCAAGGTCAGATCAACTTTAAGTGTAAGTGAACTAAACTTACAGTGGACAGACAGTCCTATGATACCAGCCAGTAGTAGAAAACACTGCAGTCCCAGACACACTGCAGCAACTCCAGAAGGTCTTTTCCACCACTGACAAGACACTGAAGCTGAACGTCAAATATAATAAGAAAACATTTAGAAATCCAATTATTAAAAGTATGATAATGTGCTTTCCATTGCTGAAAAGATTAGTCGTAAAGTCATTATCCTGCTAAAGGTCAAATTTGTCAACTTATTAAAGTAAAATATTTTTTTCTATTTTTGACTTCTATGTACTGTTTTTGTTTAAAAAATCAGGGTGTGTGCTATTTCTGCTAATATGTCTGAATATGTACCTGCGTGTGTTTGTGGGTGTGTGTGTGCGTTTGAATGTATTTTTTGCATTTAATATTACCTGAATGTTGAATGACAGCCCTATCTGATTTGGGCCTGTTGTCTCCTACATTGGCATAAATTGGGCAATCAATGTTTTTACCCATTACATTCCTTTTAAATTTGTAGAATCCTTCTGACATCGTAGAACAGGTTTTGTTTATCATACATGTGCTGCCACAATTGTTCTTGTTCGAGTGATTTGCTGGTTGATATGTAACAAACTCACCATAGAGTTTGTCACAAGACAAAATCATATCTTATCTATGTAGCTTATGTAGGATCTGAGCATTAACAACTACAATATGAATGTATAGTTCATTAGAAGTGATTGTGCCTAGATGTTTAGAATAACAGAAAGTTAAGATTCGGCCTGTTGGGCTCTGGTAACCACAGGAATGTATGCATAGACCATTTGGTGTGGGGGTTAGTGTCTTGGCTTTGCTAGGTAAACACACCCCTCACGATATTTAACAGCTTGAACGCCACATTCCAGTTGAGGGAGTAGAGAGAGACAAAGAGAGTAGGTAAGAGTTTGAGCCTGTAACATCATGTGCTAATAGACTATCAATATGCTGCAATAAACAATTGAATTACTCTCTCCCTTGACAACCGAGTACGCGAGTTATTATTACTACCACTATACGACATGGCTGATTTCTAACACTTGATATGAGTTGGTAAGGAAGACTTCCTTTTTTTCAGTGTCGGTCACACTAAGAATCTACAATTTTTAAGCATTTATGCATCGCATTGAAAGGTGCTACTGTACATATTGTAGTGCAGAAAGACTGTCAGCACAAAGGTTTTTCATTAAACTCAAACTGTGTAATTTACAGCTGCAACATAATATATGAACTGATGGAGTCTGACTCACTCGCTTTGTAAAAATGTATTTAATCACAAGCCATGACTGTCCTCTGAAATGTGTTCCTCAACTGTTTGAAATAGGAAGTCTATAGGGAAGACAGTAACTCTTCAGCCATTTGATAAATATTTTAATTTATTTTCATTACATTAAAATATTTTCAAGCCAAAACTTCTTTCTAAAAACTTCATAAAGGAAAGAGAATTAATGGCCAATATCAATCACAAAATAAATGTCTTAATTATCTATTGTATATATGTATATTTCACTTACTACAAATATAAAACGAAGGCAAATGTCTTTATGGTTTATATTCACCATAAATAATTGATTATAGGATTTTCCTCTATTACACTCATCTTTCTTTGAAGCTTCCTTAAGCCACAATCCTCAGCTCTTTCCTTTAAACACAATTGAGAACATGTTCCTAGGATTCTAACATGGAGAGATCACATGTGAAATTGAGGAAAGACTCCAGAATACAGAAGTTCTCTTTGAAAACCTTTGACATATTTCTAAAGTGTGAACTTCCCAATTGTGGCTGGTCTCAAACACATAAGCAAACAAGCAAGTTATTTATACAGCACAGTTCATACATAGAAGCAATTCAATTAGCTTTACAGTGAAAATAAATAAATAAATTGTTTGTTACAATTCTCCTGTCAACAGTCCTTTAAACAGTCCTTTCACCAGTCCTTAAAAGTCCCAGCGAGATGATATCTATTGGAATGGAAGGTGGCTCATATTGATCCTGTAAATCGGAAATGAGAGCATCTCAAAAAGAACTTGTCTTTGTTGTGGAACTCAAAATGGGTCTTCCACCATGGCAGCACAGTCGTGAGGGTCACCATAATCATTGTCTTTAGAAAAGAGAAGAACATTGCATCTCTTGAGCATAACATGAGACAATGTCAGGAGAATGTTTTGGTAGTGCAGTAACCTAGCAGGGTGCAAATGTGCTGTCTTAGCCTATGAGATGAGAGAATGAACAGAATGTGGAACATGAACAGTGAGCGGGCACATGGCAACAATGTCTGCACAAGCCAGTACAAACTTAGTGGCTGCAGCAACTGCCTGTAGGCAGGTGACCAGAGTACGAGAGACTAGATCCAAACGCTTGGAGTACTACGCCACCGGCCGCTGCTTCCCAACGTGGTCCTGTGTCAAAACAGAAGAGAATCTCCAAAATGTTAAACAGATTTGCATGATCCAGTAAAGGGAGAGGTAGAATAAAAGTGTTTGAGACGATCCAGTGAAGTCAGTCGATCAGTGGTCCAAAAATTTTGTCCTTCATGGCTATTTTGTAATCAGACAGAGGGATTTCAGCAGAGTCTGGAAGCCAGGCTCTGCAGTAGTCAGCCACACCGAAAAGGCTCATTATTTGGGCTTTAGTTATTGGTTTGGGGAGCACTGCATAAACTCATTCTGGACCCAAAGACCATCGGGCGTGATGTCATGGCCTAGGTTCAGATTGTTGGACAAGTTGTATATTAGTTCTGTTTTGTGGCCATTCTCAGCCAAGAATTCTAATAAAGCTTTGGCATCAGTTTCACATTCCTTCTGAGTCTCAGAGCACAAGAGTAAATCATCTACATATTGTATGAGCTTACTTCCAGCCAGAGGTATGAACCCTTCCTAATTTTGGGGCAGAGAAGATGGCCGGAGACTTGGCGTACCCTTGAGGAGGACGGACCAGTTCCGTCTATTCCCATGGAACATAAAAGTAGAACAAAATTGATGAAAAATGCATTTGCCAAATCGAAAACGGAAAACCAATTTGCAGGGGGCGTAACATCAGATCAGACAGTTACGGTGTTGGGGACCACAGGGAAACAAGCATGTATTACCTCTTTAACAGATCTTGAACAAAGCACCAATCCCCATTAGCTTTACAAACAGGAAGGATGGCAGTGTTACATGGAATCAGGGCAGGTAACACCTCCCTACCAGGGAATCATTATCAATAGCGATCCTTTCCTTAGATTCCTTACTAAGAGGGTACTGGTCCCTACTGGGCCTGAACATGGACTTCGGTGTGATTGTGAGAGGCTGAACGCCTTCATTTGTCCTGAACGCCCAATAGAATGGAACACATTAAACATGCAATATGGGGGAGAATTTAAAAACATCTTTCACGGTAATCCAACAATTCAAATCCAGCACAGTTTCCAGCCAGGTACCAGTATCCTCCCAGTTAACCTGTTCTGTCTTTGCTATTGAAATGTGGGGTAACCAGGTCTCCTGTGGCTATAATCACAAAACCCCCCGGTTCACCGGTAATTTCATGCCCAATTTGCAGATGAGGTCTCTGCCAGGCCTTTTCCAGGACTGGCTTCCTGAATGCACCAGCAAATCCCTTCAACCAAACCAGAATAACACTGTTTTCAACCTTCCCATATTGTCCCATGTCACCCCACTCCTCCACTCACTCTACTGGCTTGCAGTCGAAGGTTTCATCCGCTACACGGACATTGACCTTGCCCGTATGTATTCCTTGTGTTAAGAAACTTTATCTTCATTTTCTAATCTACACTTGTTGTTATGGACACATGGAACAAATAACATTTTATTTAAATATGGATATAAAGAAGTCTTTCCACCGCTAGAAGTCTGACACACCACATTAGAATAGACTTCTTGTATTACAAATGATGTGTGGTGACCTCTAGTGTCCCCTGTTTGTCACAACAGTCAGATGTTCTTTCAGCGCTGACAACTGAAAAATAAGTTTGTTTTAACTGCCTGAGCTGTCATAAGAAGTATAAAGTTAAAGTTGGAGGCTATGTGGCTTTGACCTCTATAGTGTATATATATATATATATATATATATATATATATATATATATATATATATATATATATATATATATATATATATATATATATATATATATATATATATATTTTTATATATATATATATATATATTTTTTTTTTATATATATATATATATATAATATATATTTTTTTTTTTTTTTGCAGGAGAAAGAACACTTCAACCATTTAGCCCCCACGTGTTAGAGAAAGGGAGAAATATCAGGATTATTAGTGTAAAGAGGATTTAAAGCAGTGGTGTCCAAATTATTCCACGGAGGGCCATGTGTCTGCAAGTTTTCACTCTCTCCCTGTACTTGATTTACTTATTAGGTTACTAATTGGTTAGTTTCTACCTTCACCTGGTTGTTTAGGTGTGAACCGGGAACCAATTAAATGGAAAAATCTCAAACCTGCTGACACACGGCCCTCTGTGGAATGGTTTGGACACACCTGATTTAAAGTAAATAAAAAGTATTTTTGTTTAAAAAATATTGATCTGCTCTATTGGCTGCCAATTTTTTTATAGACCTGGTTACACTGGAGTGTGAGGACATACACATTTTTTTTCCATAACTACACTGAACAAAATTATGAACACAACCATTTTGTTTTTGCCCCCATTCATCATGAGCTCACTGTATGGGCCAGGGGATAGTTTGTTTGCTCCCTGTATGGGCCAGTGGAGAGTTGGTTTTCTCTATGTATGGGCCAGTGGATAGTTGGTTTGCTACCTGTATGGGCCAGTGGATAGTTGCTGTTCTCCCTGTATTGGCCAGTGGATAGTTGGTTTGCTACCTGTATGGGCCAGTGGATAGTTGGTTTTCTCCCTGTATGGGCCAGTTGATAGTTGGTTTGCTCCCATTTAGATGAGGAGGGTTATGCAACATTTGAACACAAGGGGAGGATCAAGTGGAAATGTAATTGACAGTTGTGACGCCCTTCTCTTGCTTGGATCCGAAAACACGCTCCACTGCTCATGAACGCACCCCAGTCATCAGATCCCAATCACCCTCATTCTGATCATCTGTGTCCACACCTGTGTCTGGTTTATGTCCCTAGTCAGTTCTGTACAGTTTTCCCTAGCATTTATGACCTATTGTGTCTCTTCTGCCATTCATACTGAGCCTTATGCCTTTTTACTTGGAGGTGCATGTAGTGTCAAATAACAGACATACATTTTATAGTTCACAATTGTGAATTAAATGTCATTTCAAATTTCCTGGTTTCTTTTGTCAGACTCGCACAGGGGGAGTTGTGAGTCTGAGGAGGGAGAGCAGTAGTGACACCAGAGGAGCATCACCCAACCTCTTCCAGAGACAGGCCTCCACTCAGATATAGACATCCAGCATCTCCATATCTGTCAGTTGTTCACTTGTACATTTCTGTCTCCATGCCGACCTGATCGATGGCGTGGTACTGCACCGGCATCGACCGCGTCACCTTGCTCCAGGGCAACGGCACCCTGAACACTTCTTTGGTGGTGGGCATCGATAGTGAGAATGTGACCCAGGTGGCCTACAGAGCCCCCTGCTGTTTGAAGAAGGTGGAGATTGTGGTGGTGGACCGGGCCGGCAACGTGGGTGTGTGTGGGCTCAGTGAAGGACCTGTTGGGTGTGAACTCTACAGCACAGACCTCTGTCTCCAAACCTAAAGCCGTACCTGAATTTAACATTACGTCCACTGGGGGGCCCTCTTTGACTCAGTCTGTGTGTCTTAATGTTTGGGTGATGCTTTCTCTTGTCCTGTTGTTTGGAGCAAAGACACACCTACCGACAACAGAATATCTTTATAAAAGGTATATAAGCTTTCTTTTTAAACCAAGATGACCCATAAGTTTTCCCTTCGCAATATATTTTCTCACCCACTATGTCACATTCCTATGTGAAAGAGGGATTCCTATGTGAAAGAGGGATTCCTATGTGAAAGAGGAATTCCTATGTGAAAGAGGAATTCCTATGTGAAAGAGGAATTTCTATGTGAAAGAGGGATTCCTATTTGGCAATAATCTGACCCCTGTTTGAATGCCTTGATTTGAATGCTGCTGGAGCCCAGCATTAATGATATACAGTTGCGCTCAGAAGTTTGCCTACCCTGGAATATGTTGTGACATTTTGGCATTGATTTTAAAAACAGATCATGCAAAGAAACATACTGTCTTTTATATAAGGATAGTGATCACATGAAGCCATTTATTTTCACATAGTGTAGTTGTTTGGGTCCTTTAAAAATCATAATGATAAGGAAAACATCCAAATGGCCCGGATCAATAGTTTACATACCCTTGAATGTTTGGCCTTGTTACAGACACACAAGGTGACACAAACAGGTGAAAATGTCAATAAAAGGTTAATTTCTTTTTAAATTGCAATTTTTTTCTGTGTATAAACAGTCAATGAGCTTGTTAGCTTTCACGTGAATGTGCTGAAAAGACGAGATACTGAGCCATGGGGAGCAGAAAAAAACTGTCAAAAGACGTGCTTTATAAAGTAATGGAACTTTATAAAGAAGAAAAAGAATACCAAAAGATATCCAAGGCCTTGCAAATGCCATGCAGTACTCTTCAATCACTTATTAAGAATTGGAAAATTCGGGGACCAAATCCAGGTCTGGAAGACCAAGAAAGATTTGAGCCAAACTGCCAGAAGAATTGTTCGGGATACAAAGAAAACCCCACAGGTAACCTCAAGAGAAACAGACGGTGCAGTTGTTTCAAGGAGCACAATACCACCATACTTGACAAAAAAGAGCTGCATTGTCGAGATGCCAGAAAGAAGCCTTTACTGCATCCATATTAACAAAAATGCCTGTCTAAAATATCCCTGACAACACTTTGACACGCCTCACGGCCTCTTGCATACGAGACCAATAAAGAGCTTTATGGTCACAATCATAAGCACCATGTTTGGAGAGGGGTCAACAAGGCCTATAGTGAACAGAATACCATCCCCACTGTGAAGCATGGTGGTGGATCACTGATGTTTTGTGGGCGTGTGCACTAAAGGCACTTTTTTCTTTGTTGCCATGTTTTCTATTATGATTGTGCCATTCTGTTATGAAGTACAGTTGAACAGGAATCCCATAAGAAATAAAAGATATGTGTTTTACCTGCTCACTCACATTCTCTTACCAAATGGTACATATTACCAATTCTCCAAGGGTATGCAAACATTTGAGCACAATGAATAAATAATAGGTGTAGTCCTAAAAATAAACTGTAAGTCAAAATGGATTTACATTTTTGCTAAATGTCATATTGTTTATTGCATGCGTACAGCCTTAATGCATTCAGATTTTCCTATAGATAACAAGGTATTGTTAATCAATGGATTTTTCACAAACCCAGTTATTTTGAGAGTTACATGAATAGTCATTCCATTTTTTTACAGGATCAGTAAAACCATGATACATCTCGGCACAGTCTTCCCCTTCCCCAGCATTATCAGGCTGTTCTGCTCCCCAGTACCTATAGTGTAAACAACACAGAGAACAAGAGAGTCAGACACTGGTAGAAAGGATCCTAAATACAGAATACAGATGTTGTTGAAGCTTAAGGAGACAGCAGATAATTTTATCTACATCAACAAAGTCAGATACCAAAAGAAACCATCTTTATATTATTGCGTTCAATGTGAGCAGTTTTTATGCTAGCTGTTACTGTCAGTTGTTGAATCAATGCTAGCAAATGGATTATTGGCTTGCAAAATGGCCTCTAATCACTTCACAGTTAAATCAGATACTTAAAAGAATGATATCTATAAAATCTAGTTTTATACAGAATATAAAATCTTACGGTGTAGTCAGAGTTGTGTTGTCCACCCATCTCCAGGTCCCCTCAGTCTCTCGGTCAGTCAGACCGATCCAAGTACGTATGTTTAATGAAATGAGGAAGTTCTATCAGACAAAGATTAAGATGTTGTCAATGGCATGAACACAACCATCTGAATCTCTTATAAACCTCTCACCTGTTCCTCTAGGTTGTTTATGATGACTAGCTTTGCCCCTCTCTTCAGACATTCCTGATTTGCATATTCCCAGTTAGTTTGTTTCATGGAGATGTAATAGTTGCTGGTGTCAAACACTTTCACTTTACAAAAGAAAATAAGTTGTTCAATTACATGTATAATGTGTTTGTGCAATTGATGAGACCATCTCAGAATCTCAAGTCTACATGAAGGACATTTAGAGGATTAAGAATAAATGGAGAGACGGTTAAGTTCACTTACCAAGTAAAAAGCTGTCTCTCTCGCTCAGTAGTTTGTCTCTCTCTTCAATCAGGGTATTGTAACTAGCCTCTAGCTGGTCTATCACTTCACTAAGGTTGTTGTAGCTAGTCTGTTTGTTTCTTTCTGTGAAGTATTGATGCCCAATGACTCCATCTGTTAAATTCAAGTTATGTTACAAGGTAGTAAATGGATCCTTAGGTCTAACACATTTTACCCAAATGTTTTCTTCTGACAATTTTCTGATGACCTATTTGGAATTATGATGCAGTGGGTAGTTGAGATTTAACTATGTTACTTACAAGCATTTGCTTTAATCATGCATTTTGATATTAAACAATGTTTCTTAAAGGCCTGGGCAGGTTGATCCTGATCTGCATTAGTAATGACTAAATCAAATTAGCAAAGTTAGCAAAATGTTATGAATTTTTTCATGGAAACAGAACATTCTGTGTCTGTCAAAAGTGTTCACCCCCTTGAACTTTTCCACATTTCATTGTGCAACAACATGAATTCAAAATGGATTCCATTAGGAGTCTTTGCCACTGATCAACACCAGAATGTCCATAATGTCAAAGTGAAACATTTACCTAAAATTGTTCTCAATTATTAGCAGATTTAAGACAGGGAACAATTAATTATATTAAATTACAGTCATGAGTTTGTTTGGCTAATGCTCTTGCAGTTTTATACATCTGAATGAAGCATTTTCGCTTGATCAATTCAAATGAGGACCATTGGGGAACAGCAGTGTTCCCTTCTTTCAACAAGAGAAAATTATCTTAAGTTGTTGTCAGTTCAACTTTAGGTGTAAGTGAACTAAACTTACAGTGGACATACAGTCCTATGATACCAGCCAGTAGTAGAAAACACAGCAGTCCCAGACACACTGCAGCAACTCCAGAAGGTCTTTTCCACCACTGACAAGACACTGAAGCTGAACGGCAAATATAATAAGAAAACATTGTGAAATCCAATTATTAAAAGTATGAAATTGTGCACCTAATTGATTAAAAGATAAGATTAGTTGTAAGACAAATCACAAAGTTAGTCTGCTAAATGTCAAAATGGTTAAACTATTCAATTAAATGTTTTTTTTAGAAAACTTTCTTTATAAAAAATAAGTGTTTTTGTACATCTGCCTATATGCCTGTTTGTACCTGAGTGTGGTCATGGGTGTTTGTGCGTGTTTGTGTACAGCTCCGGAAAACATTAAGAAACCACTGCTCCTATTTCTTTCCTTTCGAAAAGACAAAACAGAACGTTTTAAGTCAAGAACAGAAAGGTCAACATTTTTAGACCACTGCAAATTGAACACTTATGTTCCTCACTCAAAACTTTCCTTTTAAACTTCTTTGGATAGGAAAGAAAAAGGTGCAGTGGTCTCTTAATTTTTTCCAGTGCTATATTTTGCATGTATGCATGTGAAATTACCTGAATGTTGAATGACAACCCCACCTGGTTTGGGCTTGTCATCTCCTACATTGGCATAAACTGGGCAATCAATGTTTGTACCAATTACATTCCCTTCATTTCTGTAGATTCCTTCTGACATCTTAGTACATGATAAAGAAAACGTCTTCTGTCTGTACTGTTCCCTTATGAGTGACTTGCTGGTTGAAATGTGACAAACTCACCACAGAGGATGAATAATGGTGAAACCACAAATGTAACGTGATCGGTTTTGTTGTATGTATGAAAATAGATCTGTTTGCAGTTAGACTGCAACTATTTCTGGTGGATTGGTGATCTATGCATCCTGCTTGCTTTTTGGGTCAGGATAGATAACAATAACCTGAAGCTGTCTACAACCTTCAATAGCTACGTTATAGTAAGCCTAATGAAAACGGTGTATATTGCAATTATTTCTGGTGGATTTTTTGAAGTGTGCATCAGTGCATGATTTTTGGGGTAATATAGGCTGTCAAAACCCCAAAAAGCTTTGGCATATACATTTTTAGTCTAGCTAGCAATTGCTCAATTAGTAAGTTACTGTAGGAGATACTAGTAAGCCTATTACTGGCTAATAACCTGTTATAACGGCCACCAAGGGCAAAAATATTCATCACTTTTAATTGCCCGCTGGCTAAACTAGGTTTGCCTGGTATCTTTTCTGGTTGAGCGAGCAGCATAGTAAGATTAATGGCATCAAATATATAGTACTTCAGAGGAAGCCTTGGCATAGATTCTACAGTTCTCTAGAACACTACTGGAGGGCTTGAACACCATTCTTCTATAAGACATTCCCTCATTTGTTGTTTCGATGATGGTGGGGATGAGTGCGGTCTAAAATGTTGGTCCAAAATCTCCCATATGGATTAAATTGTGTTGATATCTGGTGTCTGTGAAGGCGATAGCATATAATCCACATAATTTTCATTAACATCAAACTATTCAGAATATGTATAAAGTAAGGGAAAGGAGTATTTGATATCCTGCTGATTTGTACGTTTTCTCACTGACAAAGTGAGAAGACGTACAAAATATATGTCATGTAGGTTTATTTGAACGGTGAGAATCAGAACAACAACAACAAAAATCTAGAAAAGCGCATGTAAAAAAAAAAATTGAAATTGATTTGAATTTTAATGAGGGAAATAAGAACTCGACTCCTCTGCAAAACATGACAGTACTTGTTGGCAAAACCCTTGTTGGCATCACAGAAGTCAGACATTTCTTGTAGGTGGCCACCAGGCCTGCACACATCTCAGGAGGGATTTTGTCCCACTCCTCTTAGCAGATCTTCTCCAAGTAATTAAGGTTTCAAGGCTGAAGTTTGGCAACTTGAACCTTCAGTTCCCTCCACAGATTTTCTATGGGATTAAGGTCTGGAGACTGGCTAGGCCACTCCTGTGACGACTACGCCATCTACTGCCCATCCTCCCCCTGCAGGAGGCGGGCTTCGGCGTTCGACGTCACGGGCCTTCTGACACCATCGCCCTGCTCATCAACTCATTGCACATGTTGTCTCGTCTAACGCACCTGATCATCATTAAGTCATTCCCCTCAGTATATATGTTCCCTCTGCTCCCTTTGTTTTGTGTGTTTTTGTCTCGACCAAGAGCATATGTCACCTACATTAAATGAACTCAAACGTACCGGCTCCGCAGTCTGCTTCATCTCTCCTGTCCTCCTTAAAAGCTGACAACTCAGACCTTACAGGACCTTAATATTTCTGATTTGAGCATTGCAGTTCCATCTGAGATTCTATGTGCATTTGACATGCAGTTCCTCCATTATGGTTACTTCCTCTTATAGTTTCTCATCAAACCGGTTACTCTTTTTCTTCATTCTCTTCAAGTACATCCGGCGATATATCAAGTGCGTTTAAAGAACTCAGGATGCATTTAAGCTCAAGTTTTTGTTTTATGTTCTTCTCTATGACATGTTGGCAAGTATCCATGTCTAACTGGGCATTGGAACATGTGACCAGGGAAGGTGTAAACCACAATGAAGTCAGTGTTAAAGATAGCTGGATTCAGTAGGTTATAAGATTGTGACCCAGACCCTTTTACACTCACTTCCTCACTGACTCATTCACTCATTCTCTCAGTAAAAGACATTTGCTCTTTTTGGCCGGCTTCGCTTAAGTGGTTCAGCAAAATATATTAAAATACCTTACAATTTTTCTTGATTAGTTCCAAATGGGGTAAAAGGAAATTAAACATATTGTACTTAGAGTAATAAAGACAGATTCCAAACAGGCAATATACAGTACTGATACCGTTCCCTACACAAAGAAAGTCCCCACAAATATAGAAAAACCTATTAATTCAGTCCCCATGCATTCTTTTAGCCTTTTACCAGAAGGGAAAATGTGATATGCGGCAGTATTATTCCATTTTTAAATATAGGTTTAGAGCTAGGCATTCTGAGTAGGTTGGGGTTTGCCTTAACAACTAGGTTAACAGGGTTAAGTTTAGCTATTAGGGTTAGGTTAGGTAAGGGTTATGGATTGGAATTACAAATATACTGTTCCGGAAAAAATTAAGAAACCACTGCGCCTTTACATTCCTTTCCAAAAAAGTTGAAAAGGATAGTTTTGAGTGAGGAACAGAATGGTTAAAAATTGCAGGGGTCTCTTAGTTTTAACCCTTCTATTCTTCACGATTTTGATACGATTTTGAATGGGAAGTAGACAGGAACCTGGACATTAGCCTTCTAAGCTAAAATAATTGTTATTATCACTCTTATAATTTGCTAAAGAAAAGTAAAGTTGTGGAGTGGAATGGTAACTATCCCCTTTCTCGCATGGTAAACAAACATGAGGTTTGAGAGTCTTTCTGTGTTATATTTCTCCAGTGTCAGCAGTGGCCTTACTGGTGTTGGCCTTGTTCAACTACAGCTCAGCATCATGTAAGTTTCAACAAACAATTCACAGGAGCTGGTCAAGAAGGGGTTGTCATGCATTTATGCAGTGTGATTGTTATTGCTGTCTTTCACACACAAAACGACATGCCAGAAGTGTGAATAAACAGTTGCCAGAATACTTTGTGTTTCCTGCCTGTATGTGAGGGACCAGAAGTTCCCATGATGACAGTATACCCTGATAAGTTAGTATTCATAAGGTGTTTTAAACCGTTCCCACAAGGAAAGAGGTTATTTTTGTTTTAGTGGTTCAGTTTAAGGTAAACTATACAGTTGGTGAAAGTTTTAGATTCAGCCATTCTAGGTTAGGTTTAGGTGTATGTGTTAGGCATAGATGTTAGGGTTAACATCAATGACGTTTTTTACATTAAGGTAAGGGCCAGGGTGATGTTAGATTTAATTGTTGGTTTAATGTTAGAATTAGGAAAAATGCCAATATTTAGGGCAATCAAATCAGGTGGTTTTATATCTTACTTGGGAATTTGAGGTCAGAGCTATGTACTGACAGAGGAGAGAACGGTCCAGTTCACAGCCAGCGAAAGCTGAACTCCAAGACAATAAACGGTGCAATATTAGCTTAATAGATTTTTTGTGGTGATTTTGCATGAAAGACCTTCGTGCTAAATCTTTTTTAATGAACCAGTATTGGTTATCCTGCAGATTTGCTAACAGAAATAGTTTCCATTGTTTTCCAGTGAAGTATCTTAAATGTATTTGAGGCCCAAGTGATAATCATAGTGAGATAAGAATAGGAAACAGTGTGGCTTTTTGCAAAATGCAAAAAGTGTGAACACACATTTACCAGAAAACTTTGTGTTTCCTGACTGTGTGTGAGGGACCAAAAGTTCCCCTGACGACAGTGAACCCTGATAAGTTGGTCTTCATAAGATGTTTTAAAATGTAACTTTAATTTCCCCATTCAGATTGTTAAATTAGACGTGTCTTAGGGTGCGGGTGCGTGTGCGTGTGCGTGTGTGTGTGCGTGTGTGGGTGCGTGTGTGTACATGTGCGTGTACGTGTACGCATTGTGATGTGGTGTTTGTTGTTTGATGGCTACATTACTTCTCAGCAGAAAAGGTGTTCGTTTTTGACATTGTATATTATTGAAAGAGTTGGAAACCACAAAGTTACCTGACGTGCATTGATCAGCTTCTGCTGTTAATTGCAATTATTTACTTGTGTTCATTGAATGAGTTCAGATTTGGCCTGGTGGCTTGAGGCTCCAAAATGGGTGGTTTCAGGGTAGAATCAGAGTTAATATCTTACTTGGGTATTAGAGGTCAGAGCTATGTACTGACAGAGGAGAGAATGGTCCAGTTTACAGCTACCAAAGGCTGAACAACAAGCCAACAAATGGTGCAATATTAGCTTAATATGTTTTTTGTGGTGATTTTACATGAGAGACCTTTGTGCTAAATCTTTATTTAATGAGCCAGTAACGGAAATAGCTTTAATTGTTTTCCAGTGAAGTATCCTAAATGTATTTGAGGCCCAAGTGGTAATCATAGTGAGATAAGAATAGGAAACAGTGTGGCTGTGAGTTCTCTGTATATGGGGAAAACAGCAGAGTGGTATTACAGTGGCTAGTTTACTGTGTCCGTGATCACCAAGCATTTCACTGTTTCAAGTCGACTCTACGTTCATTTGTCTTCACAGCTGTGTGGTACAGTGTAACAATACTGTCCAGTGTAACTCCTATATCACTTGCTTCTGTGTGGTTTCATGCAAAATAATATGGTATGATCTGGTGATGTCAGTCATGATTCTGACAGTAATAATCTGTTGTTGTCAGTAATCATTCTGCCGGTCATGATCTGTTTTTGTCACTCTTGATCTTGTGTTGTCAGTCATGGTTCTGTTACTTTATGATGTTATTATGTCAGTCAGGATTCTGGTCAAGATAAATGTTGTGTTGTCTGACTACATTCTATATTCTGGTTCTGTATTATGTTTTGTACTGAATGATGTGTTGTACAGTATGATGTTTTGTATTTCACAATGTGTTGTGCTGTATGATGAGTTGTATTACATGATGTGTTGTACTTTATGATTATTTTTGTTCTGTGTGATGCGTTGTATTACATGATGTGTTGTTTTGTGGGTTACATTAGTTCGGACTTGGCTTTTATAAAAATTCAAAAAAAATCTTATTGTATTACTTTGATCTGGGCTTCATTTTATTTGTCTTAAGTGTTTTCCATTTTAGTCTTGCCGTCTATCATATGTAACATTTTATTATAATCAGTATTGTTGCTTTTTATGGATTATTCTTTTATTCATGTATACAGACCAGGCAGCACAGGGGCAAAGCCAGATGACAGATTTCACCCCTCCCAGATGTGGGCCGGTCCGATTTTCCTCAAACAGCCCATCTGACAGTAGCGCCACCTACTGGCAGCTCCATGCAGACCTGACTGATGACGTGAACAGCACTGGCATTGAACGCGTCACCTTGCTCCAGGGCAACGGCACCCTGAACTCTTCTTCGGTGGTGGGCATCAGAAGTGAGAATGTTGCCCAGGTGGCCTACAGAGCCCCCTGCTGTTTGAAGAAGGTGGAGATTGTGGTGGTGGACCGGGCCGGCAACGTGGGTGTGTGTGTGGGCTCAGTGAAGGACCTGTTGGGTGTGAACTCCAACACAATATAACACTACGTCCACTGGGGGGCCCCCTTTGAGTCAGTCTATGTGTCTGAATGTTTGGGTGATGCGTTCTCTTGTCCTGTGGTTTGGAGATGAAGGCCCAATCCCCATGTCCCCTCTAAACCCTAAGCCCTGAACCCTCACAGACTTATCTGACGTCACCTGGTAAGTGATCGAGTGCAGGAGGTTGCAAGGGCTGAAAATACTGTAAGTAGTGTGGCACACTTTATTTTAAGTTTTTTACTTTCTTTGCAGTCAAGGAACTTTATTGACAAACTATCTGATTTATATGTCTTGCAGACTCTTGCTCTACAGAGTGGGCGAGAGGTAATTGTCAATAATAATCTATATTTGTCAATTATCTATGTACTATTTTTGGTCAAAACAGCACCGTTAAGCAAAAACTGTAAAAATATTAAACTAGGTTTGTAATGTAATGATTACATTCCTCTGATTTCATGTGTTCTATGTGCCATCTCAAATTCTAGTTAATGTAGGCCAAGTGTAGTTCACTGATCTTCTTTCTTCTCTTATAAGGGCTTCTCCTGGGAACCCTTGTGAGTGTGGACATTGGGATTGGGCCCTTGAGTTCCAAACTGACTCCAAATACTTTACGTTGCTCAAAATTTTGACAAACTGAACCTATTGAGACCAGAATTTCTTAATCTAACATTGAAGAAATACAAGAAGATCAGAATACTGGGTTCATGCGCAAAGTGCAGCTGTTCTTTTTTTACCAACACAGCCAAAAGGGAGCAGGCAGGTAGGGACCTCATTTTTAAGAGCAGAATGTCCAAACACAGAACTCCATACAGTCAACTTGCAGAAATACAAATTTGTCAGACAGATGGGCAATCCAAAAACAGGCAGTAGTACAATAATAGAATCGAAGCTACAGTACTAAGCCAGGCAGGCTTACGGCAAAATTTAAGGTAAAGGCTAAACGGGAACACTTGGAATAATTATGACAAAGTCAAAATGCTTAGTAATGTCAAGAAAACAATACCTCACAAAGGAAAACACAAACGGAACTATATAGAGGTTGCCAGAGGGCGTACAGGTGAAAAAAAAATCTAAGCGTGGAAACATTAAAACCACAACAAGCGAAACATAATACAGAACCTTACACTTAAAATAGGTGAACCTTTCCTACCGTGAGTAACTTTTCACACAGCGTTAGAAAAAGGGATTGCTTTGTGTCTGTATTCATTACCTCGGTTTGGAGGCTAATTAAAGATCAAGTTTAAATTTAATTTACCAAACGCACCGAATGAGATCCTTTCTAAATTTGCTGCTAGTTTACATTTCAGCCATAACGTAACATACCCAGCCTAATATTGTGTAGGTCCCTATTTTGCTGCCAAAACCGCCCTGAGGCTTGGACTCCACCAGACCTCTGAAGGTGTGCTGTGGTATCTGGCACAAAGACGTTAGCTGCATATCCTATAAGTCCTGTAAGTACCTGTTTATCCAGCACATCACACTGATACTCGATTGGATTCAAATCTGGGGAATTTGGAGGCCAAGTCAACAACTTGAACTCATTGATGTGTTCCTCAAACCATACCTGAACTATGTTTGCTTTGTGGCAAAGCTCATTATCCTGGTGAAAGAGGCCAATGCCATCAGGGAATACCGTTGCCATGAAAGGGTGCACATGGTCTGCTACAATGCTCAGGTAGGTGGTACGTGTCAAAGTAACATCCACATGAATGGCAGGACTCAAGGTTTCCCAGCAGAACATTGCCCAAAGCATCACACTGCCTCCGCTGGCATGTCTACCCATAGTGCATCCTGGTGCCATGTGTTCTCCAGGTATGTGACGCACACGCACCCGGCCATCCATGTGATGTTAATGGTAACATGATTCATCACAGCAGGCAACCTTCTTCCATTGCTCCATTGTCCAGTTGCTCATGTGCCCAATGTAGGTGCTTTCGGCAGTGGACAGGGGTCAACATGGGCACCCTGACTGGTCTGCAGCTACCCAGCCCCATACGCAACAAACTGCGATGCACTGTGTGTTCTGACACCTTTCTATCAGTACCATTATTAAAGTTTTCAGCAATTTGACCTACAGTCTGTTGGATCGAACCACACGGGCCAGCCTTCGCTCCTCATGTGCATCAATGAACACAGGCCGCCCATGACCCTGTAGCCGGTCCACTGCTTTTTCATTCCATTGAACACTTTTGATAGGTACTGACCGCTGCAGGCCGGGAACACCCCACAAGGGCTTCAGTTTGGAAGATTCTCTGACCAAGTCATATAATTATGACCCAGTCATAATTTGGCCCTTGTCAAAGTCGATCAGATCCTTACGCTTGCCCATCTTTCCTGCTTCTAACACATGAACTTTGAGAACAGAATGTTCACTTGCTGCCTAATATATTCCAACCACTGACAGGTGCCATGAAAACGAGATTATCAGTGGTTATTCACTTCACCCGTCAGTGGTCATAACTGCTGATAAGTGTATATTATTGCTATATTTGCTACAGCTATAATATTCACTGCTACCCATATTGTTCCTATTCCCCATCCCATTATTTTTCAATTGTTGCCAGTTTGCATTGTTATGTATATTATTGCTATATTTCTGCTTTATATACCTCTTAATTCTTACTATGTAGATGTTGTTCTCCATGTCACAAGTATTTCATTGTGCAGGGTGATGCTGTGTGATACAGTGCATTTGATAAACACATTTAGAACCTGATTATGGTTGTGAAACGATGAAGTAGGTGAACGTCATTTTTGCTCAAATATTTTGCTAATACGGTTTAATTCTATGTCACTACATAGATGTCGCGTGCCACAAGATGTCACAAGAATGTCATTGTTCAGAATGATGCATGATACTTGTTGCTCTTGACAAATAATAGACTTTGACTTTGTTGGTGTATAGCCTTAATGCATTCTGATTGTATTGTAGATTACAGGGTGCTCTTAATTAATTACTTGTTCACAAATCCATTTATGTTGTAGGGTACATGGAATATCATTCCATTTCTTTACAGGATCACTATACCGATTTACAAACTCAGCACAGTCCTCCTCTGCTACAGTACCACCACCATTATCAGGCTGTGGTGCTCCCCAATACCTGTAGTGGGAACAACACAAAGAACCAAAGAGTCAGACACTGGTAGAAAACAAAATCATACTTCCATAATGCAGATGTTTTATTAGGTTAAAGAGACAGCGGAGAAGTATAGGTACCTCAGAAAAGGAAACTATCTTTTAAAAATGCATTAAAAGTAAGGGAAATGACAACTAGCATTGAGGAAATTGTGAAACAGCCTCAGCACAATGACTGGTCGTATAACAGTGATTATGCAAACTGCTACTGTTGACTATCAGTCATTGATTCAGTAATAGTAATCATTGGCTTGCAAAAAAACCTCTAAATTCTTTCACATTTAAAATAGATTCTTAAAGAATGATATCTTTCTACAGAGTTTAGTCTCTTACGCTGTAGTCAGAGGTGTGCCGTCCACCCATTTCCAGGTCCCCTCAGTCTCACTGTCAGTCAGACCGATCCAAGTACGTATGTTTAATGAAATGAGGAATTTCTATCAGAGAAAGATTAAGATGTTGTTATCAGCATCAAAATATCCATTGAAATCCATGAATCTCTTATGGACCTCCGTCTCACCTGTTCCTCTAGGTTGTGTATGATGACTAGATGTGTCCCTCTTTTCAGACAGTCCTGGTTGGCATATTCCCAGGATTTCTTTTCCGTGGAGATGTAATAGATGCTGTTACCAAACACTTTCCATTCATTGGAATATTTCCCTAATTAAAAGAAAAGCAGTGGATAGAATTACATGTACAGTGTTTGTGCAATTGTCTTGAGGATCCCATTTCTGTTTCTCAGGTCGATATGAAAGTCCTTTTGATGAGGATTAAGGAAAAACGGTTCACTTCACTTACCATATATCGCCTGAAAGATGTCTCTCTCTCTCTGCAGTTTGTCTCTCTCTTCAGACATGGTTTTGTAACTAGCCTGTAGCTGATCTCTTGCTTCAGACAGGTTGTTGTATCTAGTCTGTAGTTTGTCTGTTTCTGTGTATTGATTGCCAGTGACTCCATCTGTAATATTCAAGTTACGTTACAAAACAAAATAATCCTTAATGTCAAAGTGAAACAAAAACTCAAACAAAATAATGAAATAGAGACACCTTTGGCATTACAGCAGTGAGTCTATTTGAATATTTCTCTACCAGCTTTGAACATCTGAAAATGGCCTTTTTTCCCTTCTTGGGTCAAGAACCATCATGTTAAATGGAGCCTTTGGTAAAAAGCAATGTTCCATTCCTTAACAAGATTTCATGATCTTAAAATGTTGTCAGTTTAACTTTAGGTGTAAGTGAACTAAACTTACAGTGGACAGACAGTCCTATGATACCAGCCAGTAGTAGAAAACACAGCAGTCCCAGACACACTGCAGCAACTCCAGAAGGTCTTTTCCACCACTGACAAAACACTGAAGCTGAACGTCAAATAAAAGTAAAAACTTTAAGACATAGTTATTAAAAGTAGGACATTTTTCACTCAATTCCTAATAGGATCATGGTTCATGACCAAATTGTCAGGAAAAATGTTATTTTTAGTTTATTTCACATATATTGTTCATTTGCCTTTTAAAGATAAGGATGTGTGTGCATGCTATATGTTAATGCCTGCGTTTGGTTATTTGTGTGTATTACGTGCATGCAATATTACCTGAACGTTGAATGACAACCCCACCTGGTTTGGGCTTGTAGGCTCCTACATTGGCATATGTTGGGCAATCAGTATTTGTGCCAATTACATCCTCTTCAAATTCATAGATTCCCTCTGACATCTTCAAACAAGTTTTCTTTATCACACGTGTGCTGCCACAACTGTTCTCTTTTCAGTGACTTGCTGGTTGATATGTGACATGATCTCACCACAGAGATTAAATGAGGGTGTCACCGCTTTCGTTGTACGTAGTGCTGTTGAAAGGTGCTACTGTACATATTGTTGAGCAGACAGACTGTCTTCACAAAGGTTTTCATTAAACTCAAGTTGTATAATTTACAGCTGCTACATAACATATGAACTGATGGAGTCTGACTTTTACCCGCTTTGTGAAAATGGATTTAATCACAAGCCATGACTGTACTCCGAAATATGTTCTTCAACTTTATGAAAGAGGAAATCTATAGGAAAGACAGTAACTCTTCAATCATGTTCTAATTGTTTTGATTGATTTTTAAGACATTCAAATATTTTCATGTCAAATCTGCTTTCTAAAGATTTCACAATGGAAAGAGAATTAAAAGCCAACATCAATCACAAATTAAATGTCTTAATTATCCATTGTATGAACATTGTGAAACTGCTGTATATTTTACCTACCACAAATACAATACTAAGACAAAATTGTTTATACAAAATACAGAAATTCCCCTTCAAAACCATTGACAGACATATTTCTCCTGGTCCTAACCAGATAGAAAGGCAAATCGTCAAACACTAGATGTAGTATGCACATGACAAAAAGCTGATAGCAAATCATTTTTTTTAAAGTTTTTGTTTAGATTGTGTTTAGGTGATCATGTTGCCGTTTGTTTGATAAACTGTCCTTGCACCCATATTAAAGACCCTATCTAACTGTCCGTGAAATCTCATTAAAGTATACACTCCAAGACCACCCCATTAAGTACACCTTGCTAGTACCAGTTAAGACCCCCTTTAGTCTTCAGATGTTAATTCTTCATAGCATAGATTCAACAAGGTGCTAGAAACATTCCTCAGAAATTGTGGTCCATACTGATATTATAGCAACACACAGTTGTCACAGATTGTTCGGCTGCACATCCATGATCCAACTCTCTGATATCCCAGTGGGGATTGGATTGAGATCTTGAGTACAGTGAACTCACTGTCATGTTCAAGAAACCAGCCTGAGATGGTGTGAGCTTTGTAACATGGCGTGTTATCCTGCTGAAAGTAACCATTAAAAGATGGACAGACTAGTCATAAAGGGATGGACTGTTCTATTGTAAAATGTTTGTGGGCTGTGCAAATTGTAGCCTCAGTTTCCAGTTGTTTGCTGAATGGAATGGCACCCAGAAGCCCATCTGCTTCAAGAATTGACGTGTGCTATTCTGGTTGTAATGGTTGGTTATTTTTTAGTTGCTCATTCTTAGCAAGTACATCTCAACAG
>JACXGJ010004190.1:15587-47670 GCA_016801105.1 Esox niger | reverse complement strand
AAGGAGCGTGCTGAGCAGCTAAGTGATGGCGCGGAACTGTCATCACAGGAGACGGTTGCTGCCCCCCCCCCCCCCCCACACACACACACAAAAATACAAGAAACCCTCTATCAACATCACTCATTGTTTATTGTTCAAGCAGTAATCACTAAACATTCAATATATTTCAAAATATAATTGCATCCTTGTCAGGGGGCACTGTTCTGCATCTACAACTAGAGGACTGTTGCTGTCAACCATAAATGACAAGCGAGAGGATGCAATGAAATGTTAATCGATTTTGGCGGGTGTGGCATTTCTTCCTTTGAACCAAACACAAAGCATGTTTCCGTAGCCCTGACGTTATCTCTGTCACCTCCTGGTGTTAATGTGAGGTACTACATAATTGGATGAGTCATAGCTAGGCGTTGGGTAAATAAACACTTATTCATGCACAATCTTCGTATCTGATAGTTCTGTCAGAATTTATCTTAAATATTTTTCCGCTTTTCTCCAGATTGCCATTGGCTTTCTAAGGTCCATAGTGAGATTGTATGATTTACATTCTGCCTGTATATCCAACCTTAGGGAATCTGTTTATTCACGATGAGTGAAGCAACCATTTATCAAGGAGGTTAATCTTCACTACAAGATCACATCAATATTCTCCATTAAAAACAACTCTGGGCCATAAATGGCTAAACTGAACCGGTGGAGTGCAGGTGTTTTTCTTTATTTAATTACCTCATAGCTTCTCGTAAATTCATCAGAACTTCTGCAGCAGAGGCAATGGTTGTCTGAATGCTGACACTCTACTGCCGCTTAGTTGAGAGACACGGTAATGCATAAAAGACATCAGGGATCAGATTATATTTTTTACTGCCCATTCTCTAGTTTTTTTCTCTTGTTAATTTAAAATGATGACAGTACATCTGGGAAGGGTTTGGTGGTTCCTTTGCACATTCTAAAGGGTGAGGTGCCTCTCAGTTTTTCCATTGTCTTGTTCGGTTTAATATTGTTTCTCCTTAGTTCTCTTTTCATATGTGTCTGCTTTTCTCTGTCCTTCTGGCCTGACCTCAACAGGCAACAGCTGCTACCGTCCTGGTCCGTAACTATGTCCTCCTGACCGCTCAGAGTCTGGGCAAATACTGCACCCGCTTCTGACGGGGGCCTATTGGTTGGCCCCTCACCTTCACCCCTGACCTCAGTGGCCTTACTGCACGCCGTCAGGACGTGAGAGGGGTCGACCACCTCAGTGTCAACATGGCCGAGCTGACCTCTGAACCTGCGAGCTCGGGGGTCGCACCCACCACGTCACCAGTTCTGTCGTCGGTCACGTCACGCGACTCCGTTATCACCCACTAAACGACGCTTTGCTGGCAGCGCTGATTAAAATAACCCAGCCCCTTGGGTCGCTGTTGATCTCGATTGCCTAACTGTCCATCCACGCCCCGTTCATCGGACACAACCAACACTGACAAGCTTACTGTGCTATAAAGACCGGTTAACTAATCCGTTTCTACTTTTGGTTTGCTGCAGTGTGAAACCAGTGAAGACGAAGACCTCAAACATCAGTTTTGGGTTTAGCTTGGTCAAATGATCCTACTAATTCTGTTTCAAACGATTAATAAATCAGTAATCTGTCCCTTGATGTATCGGCCTCTTTGAGTTGTGCACTAACCTCCCACTAACGTCCCTGCAACCCCTCCTGTGTACCCATCTAATACAGGTCCATTACCTAATGGTGCTGTCTGCTAACTGGGCCTACGTGAAGGACGCGTGCCGGATGCAGAAGTACGAGGACATCAAGTCGAAGGAGGAGCAGGAGCTCCACGACATCCACTCCACCCGCTCTAAAGAGCGTCTCAACGCCTACACATAAGCCCCGCTCCCATCCTTCTAAGCCTCTCCTCCAACACGCACTCATGTCCATGACACACACACGCGCACACACAGACACACGCACACACAGACACACGCACACACAGACCACACACACACACACAGACCACACAAGTTGTTCAGTGTAAGGTGTTTATGTTCGTAAGGCACAATGTTAAGAGGTGTTTTTTTTTACTTCACTAAGCTTGAGGGTGTGACCAGACAAGTTTATCCTGAGGTACATTCTCCCTCCGGGGCAACTTTTTCTCTGGCCTTTTTTTCTTTTTATGGAGATTCTTCTTTAATTTGTCCTCCTTTTCCTCACCCCTATCTTCCACCTCTCCTCAAACTGCTCTTTCTCCTTTTCTACCTCTTTTTACTGTTGCTTTTTATTCTCAGTTTGTATATTTTTCAGAGACAGCACACTACTAGTAGCACAGGAAGTGAGGAACTCACTTGTCTTTTTCCAATGTCATTGCTTTTTACCACATCATCCCGTTTCTCCATGTCGGGTACTTCGATGTATTTATGTTTCGTTTTAGGAGGGGTTGGGCTGGGGACTGTCAGGTTTTTAATCACTTTTTAATTCACAATTTCTGTGTAATATATTTCTGTGTTCTTAAATACTTATTCAACGGGGCACCAATCATACATGTTTTTGCATATATTATTTTTCAACATATCCACGTAACGAGACCAAATGTGATCAAACTTGTATCATTTACTGGTAAATTACAGTGTAATAAGCTTAACAAATGGAAAGCACCACCGGGATAAAAACAATGTACAGATTCTTTTTCCAGCAAATTCTTTATTGGTATGGAGTGCCAGGGATTTTGAAACAAAAAAGTACCTTAAAGTGACTTTTTACGTATTGCTATCAATGCAGCTTGGCCTAATGCTCAGAAATGTATGCTAGCTTTGTCGTGTAGCCTAACCATTTAAAGTGAAAAACACTGATTGTCTGTCAATAATAAGTGAAACTGTGAAGAAAACCAGTAGTTTGAATGGCACATCGGCACAGTAATGAAGAAGGTGAGGATGAGGAAGGAAAGAAGCTTGTAGGAATGGATTTACGTAGACATACATCTGATGGATCAGTCTTTCAGGATTTTGCCATGGGGAAACTGTAGAAAACCACTTTCTCATCCATCGCAAGCCATATCTCACATGCAAATAACATTTTAAAGGGTTGATTTTTATATGTTTTAATCTTAAACTTTTTAAATACAAGTAATCAGAAGAAAAATAGGAGATGTCTTTTGTCAGTATTCTGCACTGTATATATATATCTACGGTATATAAATATATACATATATGTGAATCAATTTCAGGTCATTTCATAAGAAAAATAAACACTAATTTCAGTTGTCAACTTTTGGTGATATTCTTGTGAACGTCCATTTCAGAGAAAACAATGAAATAAATATGGGAACAAAATCTAGACGGCAAGCGGAAGAACAAGCTTTAGGCCCACAAGGGCCATATTGCTACACATGGAAAACGTTTAATATCACATCGAGAGATAGCTTAACTGTCTGCAGGGTTGTTGTCAATTCTATTTCAATTCAGACAAACCTGAGAATACAAACTAAAATGTCTGTTTATTTCTTAATTTGACTGAGTTTAAATAGAACTACCCAAACCCTGACTGTCTTTGAAGCTATACTAAAAGACATGAAATGTCAAAAAATAAATACAAAAGAATGAAAAAAAAAAAATATATATATTACTCTTGAGTATGGACCAAACTCTGTTTTGCCTCGGTCTTGCCTCTTTCTACAGCTCTAGTTCTGCAGTACAGTGTTTCATCATTCTGTTTCTAACTTTACAAAGCTTGTTATTTGTGCACTTATTCAACCATCGTGAGCTCTTTCTTGGTGTGAAGTGCATTCAGATTCAAAGCAGAATCTCTGTACTGTAGTCATGCAGCATTTGATTATTAACAGGTTAAATAAAAAAAAAACGTATTGTATTAGGTAAAAAGAACCGTGAATCTAGTTGTTATTTGTGGCATGGTGATGCAATTCAATGGTAATAGTTTTTACTAATTCAAAAAGTAAAACTTTCCTCTGTCCTTATATTTTACCTTTATTATTTTTACACTTGGACTGTCTTGGTTGGGTGAAATGTTTTCTTATATGTGCAGTATTGCAGTACCTACAATAATAGTATTATGCTAAATAAGTAGCCCATTAGGTTGTAAAGGTTGATTTCCTGTCATTATTTTCCCTTTAGTTTGTCATGACGATTTTTCTAAACCATGTCTTAACTTACTACTTGTTATGGTGTTACGTATTCTCTTCTTCCGTGTTAACCTGACCATGCTTTTGGCTTTCTCCTCTCATATTAGTCTTTTGTACTTTCACTAAGAATGCTTTGTAGCAGGCTGTATGATTATTAATCTGTTTTGTACATACATGTGCCAACGGCTTAAAAAGTGGCTTTTTTTGAACTGTAGGAACAAACTTGCTTGCGTTAAATAAAAGACACTTGTGTACTTGTTAATAATAGTTACACCCTGAGTTTTTATTAAAGATAAACCAGAGTCTATCATGAAATACAAATTGTGGTCTAGATTGTCACAGTTTGTTTGAAAAGTGATTTCTGAACTTTTCTGTGCTCCGTTCTGCTGTTTGATTGTTAATACTTTACAATATCTGCCACGTCGGCGCACCTTGCAAAGATGCTCCTCAGAAGAGGTGCTCAGACTACAGAAACACACTGAATCCTTGTCGCACCCAAAGCATTTAACAAGCCCCCAAATTAGCAACGAAAACACTCTACTCCATATAAAACCTTTTCTATGGGGAAGAGGCAATAATTACATAGTGAGCAACCTTTTAAAATGCCATTTGTTCAGTTAGGGCTTTTATGTAAGGGTGATGGCGTAAACTGCTCTTGCAAACTGCTTTCTGATTCCATTCTTGGAATCCCCTTGGGAAGCATCTGACCACCCATTCATTGACAGGCTTGTTACAGACACACAGTCGCATCATGAACAAATTGCCCAAGTATGGAGGAATACTATCTACATGTAAACCTTTACTGGTGGCATTTAAATGGCAGATTCCATTCATTGATACCGAGCACCGAACAAAGCTCTAACCCGGAAGGTTAAACTAACCCCGGTGATCTTATCTGCGGTACAAATACCCAAGCACTTGGGCCGATCAGTCAGCCCGTCTGACCTTAAGCTAGCGCGATAACAGGACCATTTCTCACTCAGACCGATGGAGCTGCTTAGCTGGATGACATCCAGAATATCACAGAAAGGCTAGACAGAGGGGAACGCGTGGACTGATAACCCCTCCCCTGTAGTGGGCACAGGCATCAACTCGGGCTGTGGGTAAGCACTTTGTTGGGTTCGACTCGCTGTAAAATGGCCGCCGTTCAGTCACACAGAATCTACATAACGGGGGCCTCGTGTGACCCTCCGGCGACTTAGCTCACATCACCAAGACTATGGCCTTTAGATGGCTCCGTGCATCATCTGTTTCTCAGGCCAGGTGAACCCTGGGTAACATCAGAGCATTCCTGAAGCAGATGGGAGTGAGTGGACAGAGACTTGTTGTCAAGATGGAGCGCGAGCGCTCAGTTACCTTCGGATTTTAAGGCCAAAGCAGTTAAGCGATGCCAACGGGCAGCCTGTTCCACGGAGGCCTCAGTCGTGTACTAGTTAAACAACCCTCTTCTTCTCCCCAGAACCAAGGCAGAATGTGGAATACATTGCTGGGAATCCAGCTATGTTGGATTTGATAAAAAACTGGGCGTGTGCTAACAATACAAGAATACCTATCCGCTGCCCGCGAATGAAACATTAATGGTGCCCTGGATTTGGCGAGGGGTTTCGAGGACATTTCTGCACAGGAAAGGAAGGAAAAGGTGTTTTCCTGTGTCGCGGCACACTAGCAGATGTATTTATATGCCCAGTACACATATTGACCACCAGATGCTGCTGTTTAACAGATAAAAAACAATGAATATACAACAAGCAAAAGCATATTATTGCATAACTAGGGTGTGTGTGTGTGTGTGTGTGTGTGAAAAACATATATTGTCCTTTCTTTGTTGTGGTCAGTGTTATTTATAATGTCTTACATTAGGCTGGTCAGAATTGTGCTGTCTGGGTCCACAGACCACAGACACTTATACAAAGGATATACAAAATGCATAAAAATTGCTGTAATTCCTACATCATTTACAGTTTTCATCTAAACGCCCTCAAATTAAATGTGCCACCCTGCCCTTTAACCTCTCATTACTTCATTTCAAATCCAATGTGTTGAGTACAAAGCCAAAACAAAACAACTTGTGTCTGTGTACAAATTAGTATGGACTGCAATGTGCATTAAAACAAAAAGAACATGAGATCATGCGCTTGGGTGTCTTCCCTAAACACACTACATATATTGTCAGACCGGGTGAATAACAATGTTATCTGACTGAAATCTGTTCTGTAATAATCAATGCTGGCCTTAGTAACTAGTCTTTCCCTCAATAACTTGTCTCTCCTCAGTAGCTGGTCCCACACTCTCAATTGCGGGTCTCTCTCAGTAACTGGTCTCTTCCACTCAGTAACTTTTGTCTCGCACATAATAACTGGTCTCTCACCTTCTCTCTCAGTTCATGTTCTTCCAGTACTGGTCTCCCTCCATCTGCGGTGGTACGTAGTGGCTGGTCTCTTTCTGGGCCAGGCCAGTTTGTAACAGCTCCTCAACCGGTCTCTCTCCTTGTTAGTGCGGGGTGAAAAACGAAAGAAAATCCCCACAAGCAACCATTCATATCCAACTTGTTACATAGCAAAGCACTTCTGTCCAAAGCCGTACGTCCCTGGCGAATAGCAGTGCTCTACAAAGTTGACAGGGCGCTATTTGAGACAGACCTAGCTGCAGTGTTTACGTTGTACACAGAGTTCAGCGGCTTACAAGATGCCAAGGGCATGAGTTGGTTCTCTGAGGATGACTACGTCCACGACATTGATGAACTACTTGTCCAACAAGCTTTGTCTGCGACGAGTGTTAATGCTGCTGTGTCTGTAAATTTGACTATTATCAAACAACAAGGTCAGTGAGGGTTTGTATGAACGGAGCCCTTAAAAATGCAGTCTGGTACTTGAACCTCCCATTCTGGGCCGGATGCGTGATATTGTTTATATGTACATAGCAGCTCTAACCATGGTGTTACAAATTTTACCTTCTCACCTGGTAAGATACAGCAAAAACAACGGGAATGGCCTCTCCATAATGTGTATCTTGTTTTCAACTTATAGAATCAGTGGAACTAATTTAAAGAAGGATTTGTTATTAATCACTGACACTTCACTTTCCAACAGGCCTTTTATTTCAAAAACCAAATCATCGCAAACCATGTGGAGTGTTGAAATCCATCTATTTATTCCAAAGCCATGATTACAATCAATAACTCAAAACATCAGTAATGAAATTAGTCACTTCAGTTCATGACAGACTGTTGTAGGGATCAAGTGGTGTTGTCTCTTCCAGAGATATGATACTAATTGGCTGGCATTGGTCTAATTTGCTAATAATATTTAACCCCATCTAAGGAACTTATATCACCTAAAAAGTTCAAACTTGTATATTTAGGTGTGACCCCAGCCTGTCCCCTCTGCAGCAAAAGACGACTTTACATTGATGAGTTAAATCCAGGCTCTACTGTAGCACTCTCCTTTTCCTCCACATCCGAGAAAAGAATACATTGTGAAATCCCTGGGATGACTTATTTGTCTCAGTAGTATGTCTCCTGTTCCACCCAACCTTGAATGAGAGAATTCATGGAGAATAAAACAACTGCATAGGTTTTATTTTGAATAAAATATGTGGATATTCTGGAGAATTCTGGAGAATAAAACAACTGGTTAGATATGTTGGTGTTCCCTGAATACTCACCTCCTGGGTTTCTTCTCAGGATGTATTTCCTGACCTCATCATACACAAAGATGAGCAGGGCATAGGGGAGCGCACAGAACCACCAGAGAAACCTAAGAAAATGAAATAGAGCGGTAAATATTTAAAGCAAAACATTGATTTAGATAGGTGTAATAAAGAGAGATGCATTTCTCTTGGCATGTACACTCAGAAAACCCTTTTTCACTTCAGATATTATATATTTATTGACTCCCAAGTGGAGCTGTTAGACCCTTCGTAAGTCCATACATTTTATGCCTTTGCAATTTAAAAAGGGATAACCTTAGTTTCAAGCTGATAGACTGAAAATGTTCAGTGTCTGAAGACTCTATTTACCTGAGTGGGTACATTCTGACAGCAACATCCATTCCAGGGCAGTAGGAGAGGAAGAGCGCCAGAGCGGACTCTGTTATCATTCCGAAGATGAGAACACGGTTCCTGAGGGGGGAAAAAACAAAAATGTTTGCATGAATGAAAAGCAACAGTGGTGTGAATGCCGTTGAGGTCTAATTGCGATTGCTTTAAAATATACTGTTATTATCAGGTAAAAATATAAATCTTCAACATTTCTTTGAAACGCTTTTTTTTATGGCTACTGTAGCAAAATCCAAGCAATCCAACACTACAAACATCATTTATTTAGTAAGCTTTTGTGTTAGTGAGTCTGTTGGCTAAGAATAACTAGGTATAAGATATGTTATCTGGATAGTATGTAGATTTTACAATCAACCTGTCTTGCTAAGAATATGCAATTAACAAGTACTTTCATGTGTCTGGAGACTGGTTTAGGAATGTTGTGGTGTAAAATTAAAAGTTACAGATACAGTATGGATACGCCAAAAAAGTACTTTAGTATTACTAGAATTTTTACTTACTGTACACCACTGTACATGGTGGCTTTAGCTTTTTAGCTTTTAGAGCAATAACCAACAATTGTGATGTGAAGTCAAAATCAGAAAAGTGGCAAACTAGGTTAGAAGAAACCTCCTAGAAACCAGACACAAAAAGCACCCAAAAATATTGCTATGTGTACTTACCCCATTCCCTGCTGAAAAATTGAGTTCTTCCTGGTCTTGACAATGATCAGATCGGCCACCTGTGTTATCACAATGCTGACGAAGAACGCAGTGTGGCATGTGAACTCAAGAACCTTTCGGCTCTCGTATGTCTGAAGGATATTTGCAGACGAGACAACACGAGAGCGGGAGTTATGTGGAGAAAAGTAAGACAGAACAGATGTTCAATACATTGCATCATGAAGATGAGCAAATTGTTAGCAAATGTGTCGATAGACTGTGCGTGTAATCAACCAGAGGGTTCTGTACAACAGGTTGTCCTAGCGCCGAAGCCTAAATGCATGATTGGTAATATGAGGCGCACAGCAGGGGCTAAGAAATTTGTCCATGGTATACATTCACCAGTGATGGAAAATGTACAAAGCAAAAGTACTCGCTGTGTTGACCAGTTTTGGGAAGTTAGGGCAAAATGACCAGAGAAACAGTGTTGACTACACTTTAATACGTTATTGAATCTCTTCCTTGCCTTCTTTCCTGGTATTTTTTTTTCCTATGCCTGTTTTTCCAGTTCGCATTTTTACAACATCATTGATACATACCCTTTGGCAATGAGAACTCAAAGGGGACTTCGAGATAAGAATAATTACCACAGCTATAAACCAAAACTTATAACACGTATAGATGTATTATTGGATTTAATTTTTGTAAACATTCTCAGTAAAAAACAATGAATAACACAAAATCTACACCAGGTCAATCCTCCCAAATGTATTTTTATATTTTGTGAGGTTTATCACATCGCTAAGCTCAGGGGATCCCATTATATTTTAGGGAACACCACTATGTGCTAGTCTACAAGGGCAGCCCTATGTGGACACTCTTGATGTCCAAACTGTCACATGTTGCGCAGCTGAAAGTTCACTAGATTCAGTTTTGTTTGTTATGCTAATGCTGGCTAAATACCAGGCTAATGCTAATCTGTTAGTCAAGCAGAAAATGGAGCGCTGTTTGTGTACTGACCCACTGCTGACCGTAGCTGTCCTCCATGTCATTCAAATACTTGTTTTCCCAGTCCAATCGGACACCTAGCAGATCCATGGGGTAGAAACCGTTCTCGGCCATTACCACAAAATATGTGAAAAAGCCACATGCAGCCTGCATCATACCTGTGAAGAGAGAAAGTGAGAATTTTTACAGATTTCAAGTGTGTTGTGAAATAGACTGATCAATATATATCCCTGAAATACCCACTTAAAGACAATTTACTCCCTACCAATTTGACCGTAGGCCATGCTGATAAGCCTCTTGTTCACCAGTTTGTCTGTTTTGGAGTTTCGGGGCTGTCTCTTCATGATGTCATTCTCTGCTTTTTCATAGGCAAGGGAGATAGCAGGGATCTTGAAAATATTAATGGGAAAGACATCTAAATAAGACGAGTGCTGTTGGCAAATTGATGTTGGTAAAACACCTTCTGAACAACCGTCAAAATTATCTAGTATTTTATTCATCAAAGTAAACCAGAACATAGGATTACAAGAAGTTCTTTAATGTCCAAAAGTTAGCATTGATGCTGATTCAAGGTGCTCTCTAATCACACGGTGATAGAGATAAATATGGGATTTCCCTTTCATATCACTAATCCAATTGCCTGACTCAGAAAACAATGCTGATATTGGCCGTCAAAGTCCCATATCTACCATGTCAGTTCCCAGGTCAATACAAAGAATGCCGACAACTCCCAATGCCAGAGGAATGTTGCCGACGATGAGGAGGAGAAAGGGAGACATCTCGGGAATTTTACTGGTCAGAGTATAGGCGATGGACTTCTTCAAGTTGTCAAAGATCAGACGACCTGAAGGAAAACCGAGGACAGGAGGAAGGGCTTGTCAAGGTGAGAAGGACGGTAAGATGCGGCAGATTGTTCGTCATCGCTAGAGCTTCTTTTACCTTCTTCAACACCAGTCACAATGGAGGCAAAGTTGTCATCCAGGAGGATCATGTCTGCAGCCTGCTTGGAGACGTCCGATCCAGCGATACCCATAGCAACCCCAATGTCGGCTTTCTTCAAAGCTGGAGAATCATTCACACCGTCCCCTGTCACTGCTACAATTGCACCCTGTGGGTGAAAAGCAAGGCGTTCCAAGACCTTCTCAGTGAACCATTGAATCCTTCTGAATCATTCTGACTTACCTGACGCTGGCAACCCTCCACAATGATTAGTTTCTGCTGAGGAGAAGTTCTGGCAAACACAATCTCTGTGTGATACTTCAGGATGTCATCCAACTGTTCGGCGGACAGGCCCTTCAGATCTCCACCGTGGACGACACAGGCCCTGGCTTCTCTGCAGATCACAAAGATGGAGAGTTCAAAGTTACCCTAAATAAAACAGAATTTCACCAAAAGGTAAAATATGTTCCTGTGACTCAGCTTGAAAAGGGGGGTCAGAATGAAGACATGAATAAAAATAATTCAGACTCGCCACAAACCTTGGGTTGACCTCAGAAACTCGGATTTTCAGTCGAGCAGCAATGTCCTCAACAGTCTCGTTGCCCTCAGAGATGATGCCCACACCCTTGGCAATGGCCTTTGCCGTGATGGGATGATCACCGGTGACCATGATAACCTAAAGGAAGGGAAGCCGTGTAGCCCGATCACAAATGCGATAACAGAAGTAAGTAAGTTCAGTATGATATTCCAATACCTTGATCCCAGCACATCTGCACTTGTTCACAGCGTCTGGCACAGCAGCACGAGGAGGGTCAATCATGGACATGAGGCCAACAAAGCACAAATTCTCAGTAGGAAAGTTCATATCTTCACAGTCAAAGGCAAAGCCTTCGGAAAACTGATCATCAGGGAGCTGGAAATGGCAGAAACCTGAAAAAAGCAAATGAGACTATAACATATACATTAGGTCGAAAACCATTGCACATTCATCTTCTCATTTTGCTTTGTGTCTCATTACCTAGCACTCTCTCTCCCAGCCCTCCTAGCTCTTCATAGGCATTCTGGAAGGATTCCTTCATCCCATCCTCCAGGGGTTGTTCTTTGCCCTCGATAAGGATGGTGGAGCAACGGTCCAGGATCCTCTCGGGTGCTCCCTTCATCACCAGCAGGTGCTTGGACTCCCCAGGTGTGCTGTTCTTATGAATGGAGAGCTGGAGACAAAATGTTTTGGTTTTTGCTCATTGACACAATTCAGTTAAAAATGTAGAAATAAGGCATTAGAGAGTTACATTTAGTGGATAGAGGTTAGAAGCTATGTGGAACAACCACACAACTAGTTACTACATTCTACTGAATGAAATTTTCATCTGTAAAAGCCATTGATGGGTTTACAACGATAAACATAATAAACCTAGCAAACTATACTTCATTAAGGTATTCACAGTAAATTAATACCAGCAATAACAAATTAGTAGCCTTCTGTGTAGTGTCTGGTAAAGTGAAGTTCTGGCACATTCTTTGATGGACTGCAGGTACCACAAAAAGCACATTACCTGGTATTTGTTTGTGGAGTTGAAGGGGATCTCAGCTACAATGGGATACTTTTCTCTTATGTCTTTGACAGACCCACAGCACAGCTCAATACACTTCAGCAGGGCGGCCTCTGAGGCGTCGCCAGCCACATCCCTCCTGAGGATAGGCAAGTGGGTCTGTTCTGCCAGGAAGACGGCTCGGTTGCACAGGCCAGCGACTCTAGCCAGGGCAGCCCAGGTATCTGAGCTTTTGTCGAAAGAGGTACCGCTCTGGTTTTCAGTGGTGTCTGCCTCGTGGATCTGATTGTCGAACCACATGTGGGCCACGGTCATCCTGTTCTGGGTCAGGGTGCCGGTCTTGTCGGAGCAGATGGTTGAGGTGGAGCCCAGGGTCTCCACGGCTTCGAGGTTCTTCACCAGGCAGTTCTTCTTGGCCATGCGCTTGGCAGTCAGAGTGAGACACACCTACGAAGGAAATACATAACAGACGACAAAAGAATAAGAATGACACGTAACCGGGTTTGTCGACAGAAATTCTTGATAAACGCTTCTTCAGGACTTACAGTCACAGTAGCCAGGAGACCTTCTGGTACATTAGCGACGATGATTCCAATGAGGAAGATGACGGATTCCAACCAACCGTATCCCATTATAACCGAGAGGATTAAAAAAGTCACGCCCAGGAACACGGCAACTCCGGTGATGATGTGAATGAAGTGATCAATTTCAATGGCAATAGGCGTCTTCCCAACCTCCAGACTCATAGCCAAGGTGGCGATACGACCCATGATGGTATGGTCGCCAGTGTTGATGACGACACCTCTGGCAGTTCCTGGAAGATCACAGCATCGAGGGTATGGTTTAGTTTAGAAAAAGGCTGACTGAAATTTGGGAAATGTAATCCTTTTCAACACATCCCTTGCTTTCCTTTTAAATGCCTACCTTAACTTTTTACTTTATCAGCCCAAAACTTGAATGTATTTACTGAATGTGTTAATACAGACAGGCAGGTGTGAAAATATATGGACTCAGGCTATAATCGAGGATACGACTTCATAAAAAAATCCTGCCATTCCCAATGAATGAATCTATAATGTGATATAATAATACAATAGTAGGATATAATAATTATACTCAAAATATCAAAAATATTGAACTATCCACTAATGAATTCTTTGTATAGGCACCTTACGGCCATCCCAGTTTGCCCCCCAATGTTAACTTCAACGCTAATTAGATTTTTTTCCGGCTAGTGAAAACAGCTAGTTAAAGAATTTTACCTTCAACGCAGTTGGTAGAGAAGAAGGCAATATTCCTGGTCTCCAGAGGGTTGTCATGGGTGAACTCGGCACTACGAATTTGGGGCTCAGATTCACCAGTGAGGGAGGAGTTGTCCACCTGAGTGGAAAAAGAAAAACACATGAATACAGCAAGGCATACGTGTTCTACACATGACATAATGGACTGTAATTTACCCACCTTGCACCCACTGGCGGAGATAATTCGCAGATCAGCTGGGATCCTGTCTCCTCCTTTAACTTCCACTAGATCTCCAACCACCACATCTTCAGTGTTGATGTTCTTCTTCTCACCATCTCGGATAACTAGGGCTTGCTACAAATCAATTGATGCAATTACAATATACAGACATAACAATATGACAACTGACGTGGTTAGAAAACGCCAAGTCTAACCTGTGGGACCATGTTTTTGAAGGAATCCATTATTTTTGAGCTCTTGGCTTCTTGGTAGTAGGAGAACAAGCCAGTGATAATGACAACAATTGCGAGTACAATCCCCAGGTACAACTGTGAAAAACGACAGGGGTTATCAAGTACAAAGACACCAGTGCAAATTATGGGAATATTGCATTAATGCTAAGTGGAAAAACATTCAAGCTCTGGCGGCTTTGTGTTCGTTTCCAGTCATGTCAGAATTATGGGATACTCACGTTGTCATATGTTGGCTCCTCCCCAGAGTTCATCTGGATTATGAAGGCCATGAAGCAGAGCAGTGCGCCAATCCACAACAGCATGCAGAAACCGCCAAAGAGCTGCTTGCAGAACTTGACCCACTCAGGGGTGGTGGGGGGAGGCGTCAAGCAGTTTGGGCCATCGCGAAGAAGGTTTTGTCTGGCCTGACTGGCAGACAATCCCTGGTAATGAGAGGGATGAGATAGAAGTGTAGTAAAGACATAAATCAAAGGGACTGAAATATGAATGGAGGAAGGGAGATGGGGAGGAAGTATGGAAAATTATGTAACACAATCAGAGTAATTTGACCCTAAACGGTGTCTTTTAGGAAGACAAATATATGTTTATTATTCAGAAGTGGATAGTGATGTCATCATAACATCATGACCACATGGAGAAGACATTTTGCATGCGATAAGACTTTGTTCCTAATCCCCAGGAAACTCAATTCCCTTTAAACCTCCACCCACTATAATGTTTATGTGTAACAGTTCCAGCTATTCAATGTTGCAGATGGAGACATACTTGTAAACACACTCACACCCCCTTACTCACCCTGGTTAAGTCGGTGCTGTGTTTCCTGTGAAGTTCATCCAAGGTCAACTTGTGGTCATTCTGACTCACAGGGAAGAGAAAGAGGTTGATGTATATAGAAAAGAGAAAAAAGCAAAGCAGAACAACTGATTTTACTTTTCTGTATTACATCGCTGTTTAAATGGTTCCTGTTCCAGATGTTGAAGGCCTCTACACTGTTGGGAGTCCAATATGAAATACCTGTAAACTATGAGTTTCTGTCTAGTGTATAATGCAATGAATTAACGTCCTAAATTATTACATATTAATGAGAACATTCTGTTCAAATGTCTTGTGTCTGAATAAAAGAGAAACTAAGAACATTGTTCTTTCCTATCACATTATCACTGTTGGTCCAAGAGGCCTTTAAGAACCACTTCAAGAAATGACCAAAATATTTCCTTGTTTAAATTTTCTTCAGTTTTACATAACCTTTCATATATTTGTGCACTTTTAACAACTTAGATCAGTGGTTTGAGTGCTTCTTTGTTCATTTGAATTCTCCCACATTAAATGCATTTATTAATCAATTTGCCACTACCTGGTAGTCACCCTTGAAGTTGTATCACATAAAAGAAATAATCTATATAGATGAAAATGTAATCCCTGGTGTGAAAAATGTACATTGATTAATTTCCTTCTTCCATTTCAAATAAGTTTGATTTATTATATTATATATATATATATATATATATATATACATACATACATACATACATACATACATACATACATACATACATACATACATATATATATATATTCGTATTCAACTGAATCCTCACAATGTCAAATAATTTATAAAACTTTACAAAATAAATGAATAAATAATTGATCCTCCTCACCACTTCAACCCAATGAGGTATGCTTACACACTAAATGAATAAATATTTAGTCCTCCTCACCACTTCAACCCAATGAGGTATGCTTACACACTAAATTAATAAATATTTAGTCCTCCTCACCACTTCAACCCAATGAGGAATGCGTACACACTAAATGAATAAATTATTGATCCTCCTCACCACTTCAACCCAATGAGGAATGCGTACACACTAAATGAATAAATTATTGATCCTCCTCACCACTTCAACCCAATGAGGTATGCTTACACACTGAATGAATAACTAGTTAGTCCTCCTCACTACTTCAACCCAATGAGGTATGTTTGCACACTAAATTAATAAATAATTGATCCTCCTCACCACATCAGCTTCCTTTTTCAAAGTGGTCAAGTCCAGCTTCTTTCCTTTTTTTTTCAACTTTTTTTTTTTGTCCCCAGCGTGTTCAGTGGTCGCCGCCAGCTTATAATCATCCTTCACCGTCTGCAAATCAAAAGCCCAGTTAATGATGAGGAAGTGCAAACAATCACCTCCATCCATTGTGTAGCTGAAGAATTTGATAGGCAGTTTAGCACAATGAGAATTCAGAAAAAGAATTAGGGCTAAATGACAAGAAACTGTTTTTTTCTAGAGAAATAATAAAAACAATCCAGTTTAGTTAATGAGTCGTGTACTCACTCCATGCCCCATCCTTGCACCGCTGTCTCAATCCTTGTGATTGTTAACGAAAATCAATTCCCTACTTATCCTGAAAAACTCCACCTGTAACACGTTCAAACCTATCGCTCTGTCCACCTATATCGGTAGACTGGAGGCAGCCCAAAGGTCCCTGGACGGCGAAATCAGGTTGATATTTATATGTTTTACCTGTCAAAGGGGAGGTACAAAGAAGGAATGAGGAGGCTGAGGTTGGAATACGGTGGGAAAGGGAGGCAGATCAGGGGCAAACATCTCCTGTGGCGGTCATTTACATAGACTGAGTCCGGGTGAATACTATGACATTAACAGAATAGGAGTCCCCATTAAGTCAACGATTAATGTGTTGTATACATTCTGTTTAAAGTTATTTCTATGTTGCCATTGATTGTTAAAGAGCATGGCCTTGAAGCACACTAGGGGAGCTTGACCGGAGGGGGTCAGGGTGGAGGACCGTGGGTGTCTGTTTTGTAAACCTCTGGCTGTTTGTGGTTGTGGGACCATCCCAGAAAACATGCCCACATTGGTGCCATGTAGGCAGCCCACGTTGGGTCAGCGAGCCCTCGGCCATAGGCTACACCTTGGCCCTTAAGGCATTGGGTCAAGGTGGCCCAGTGTGTGCAGCCCAGATCTGGTGATATGTTAGGCTTTGGGTCAGCTGGCCGGTGGTAAGCTTTGGATGGTCTAGCCCATGTTCAGCTTAGTTTGGACTGGTCTGTGTTAAGCCTGGAGGGTTGATATGTGGGAATGGTGTGGGCTAACCTACGTTGGCCACTGAATACTCAGATGGGCCAAAGTTGTCATAATTGCCGGTGTGTCTATTTACTACAGCCCTAGAGAGAGTTTGTGTGTGTGCGTGTGTGTGTGTGTTTGTGTGTGTGGGTGCAAAAAAGAGAAACCTGTTCTATATTTAGACTGAGCATTGGCTGTGTGTAAGCAAGTACTCCCGGAATGGAAAAACAGAAAAACAAACACATGCTAACAAACAAAGAAACAAAGAAACAAAGAAACAAAAAAACACATGCTCTATCGGTGACCCACAAAGAACGGTCAGTACCTGTAACTAAATTACTTCAGTCCAATCCACTCATTTAAGAGGCGCAATCAAGATAAATCCAAAAGAAAGTGTATGGAAAACAGTCACTTTAAAGCAACGTTTATGGTTGGGGCACATTTGTTAGATATGTACCAATGGATTATTAGACATAGAGATGAAAATCTGGCAGTTCAATGGTTTTCTGGTTGACACCTGTTACATTTCACTCTTAGTTCTGTTCATCATATAGGGTGTCCATTCATACCTCCACCATCACCATCTGGTGTGGGCCTGTATCTGCCCTCCACTGAGGTACATATAAACAAATCTAATGAACCACACAAAACAAATCCAATGGTCCCAAATGAACATTCTGGGTTAATGGATTCTGCTGTCCTTGACCACCCAGTATCATGAGGTCCAAATGATGCTCGAATACCTTCTTATAAGTCCAAATACTAAAAGTCGTCCTTATAACGGTGTTAATAAATGTGTAATAAAAAGACAACACATGTCATAGTTAAATTATGTTATTTTATAATGTAACTGTCAATAGTGTTCCAATCAAAATCAAATATCAATATAACGTAACTTTTTTTTAACTAAATAAAAAACAAAAAGAAAAAAATATTTTCAGGGAGTGTAGACCCAGCGTCCTCACGGTACAAGATGCTATTTAAAGAATGCAGAAATATTGTTTGTGAAACAAGTTTACTGTTGCCCACACAAACGTTCCTTGTGCCTGCGGTCCTGGCGTGTCCAGTAGTAGACCATTCTCCTTCACTACTCCTCGGGTTCCCACTTCCAGAACCACTAAGTCACACTAGAACGGGTGGAACTCAGTGCTTCTACAGCCTACAGCCTGTGTTAAAGTTGCAGCAGCTCTGCCAATATTGATTACAGCTTCCTCGTATCCATTTTGCATGCAGAATCAACTGAAGCAGAATAATATTAAGTATTTTTTTTAGATCCGCCCAAATGGTTTATTAGTATCTTACATTCCACATTCAGATTAAATTGTCATCAGGTGGTAAAAATGTTTTTGTTTGTGCATCATGGTACAGATGTGAGGTGCCTGTTTTCCCGTTATCAACTTTCAGGCCAGCATTTTTACCCAGTTTGTCTCCTCAGTTCTATGATATTCAGTTTGTGATTAAGATCCAACTCAGAACAATCATTGTAAAGATATTTTCCCCACATTATCTTGTGTTAGCGACTTAATTAAAAATGTATTGGAAATAATTAGTTTGTTACCCATAATGACAAAGCAAAAAAAATAAAAATAATGCTTGCCAAATTATGGAAAATGACACGGAAATCTCTTACATAAATATTTTTTTCTTCAAATCAAAAACCTACAGGTGTCCCACCGATTTCTCAGAACACAACAAGGCAGACTTGGTTCCTGGAATTCTATACATTTTGCATTGGGGCGGATTTTGCGTGTGGCCACAATAACAAGCATTTTAAAATTGGAATGAAAAAAAAAGTATCATTTTTCCAAAACTTTTTCAAATCCCCATTTTGAAGACACCATTATTTACTATAAATAATGAGCTATTGTTAAATGTTTCACATTGTTTCTCTACATTCTATCCTCTAAATATCAATATATCTTTTTATTATGTTCTCAATTTCTCTTTATACATTTTAATTTAAATTTCCTGTCCTCCGTATTAACGCTGTTGTCTCGCAGTTCTCAATCATTTTACAGAAGGTCCAAGATCTCTCTATTTTGAATTATAAATGGGGTTTTCTGAATGAGGTGAGAAAAGATGCAAGGAGGAATTAATGGAAGTTGCATTCAGAAAAAGCCATTGGCAAATATTTATATTTTACAAATCTGTATGGATTTCTTAATTCTATAACTTTTTTACAACTGACCAACATTGTTTTTTGTCTGACCTAGATTGTTTACTCTACACAGTCTTTTTTGCTGATCTTTGGAGAGACGGCGAAGAAGGCGATTTCACAAAATCAGGTGGAACGCAGATCTTTCCAGGCACTTTTTGAAAACACACATTTCTGGTTGGAGCTATATATATATATTTTGTCTGTCAATAATGGCTGTTTCCATGCCCTTGAACTTTTCACGCCTTCGTTGAAACTTGTTTGATGGTTCGTCTACCTGTGTTTGAGACCGGCCCCAAATCGGGAACATTACGCTTCAGAAATGTCTTCAATATATCTTTGTCACAGGTTATGAAGGGGACTTTCTGTACATCTGGGAAATCTATGGTTAAAACCTGTTTCCTAGGTCTTAAAGTTGACTTTGTGTCAGAGAAACCTTCCACTGATGGTCACATAGTGAATCAGAATGTGTGTGTTAATGTATGCCCGAATATATCAGAGGTTTAAAATTAGTTCCCGAATGTTTGAGTGCCTCATCGCACTACAGTTCATATCACTACTTTCATCAAGAGTACTTTTTTTTCATCAAATGTATTAATTCTAATAATTAAAATATGCACAGTTGTGCTCAAAAGTTTGCATACCCTTGGAGAAATGGTAATATATGTACCATTTGTAAAGAAAACACGAGTGAGCAGGCAAAACACTTGTCTATTATTTCTTATGGGACTCATATTCGACTGCAGGTTATAACAGAATGGTACAATGATAAAACAAAACATGGCAACAAAGAAAAACATGAAGTCTGCATACCTTTAGTTCTTAATACTGTGCATTTCCCCCCTTTAGTATAAATGACAGCATGCAGTCTCATAATAGTTGTCTATAAGGCCCTAAAATCTGGCAGGTGGTATAGCTACCCATTAGACTTGGCAAAATGCCTCCATGTCATACAATGTCTTAGGTCGTCCTTCATGAACCGCACATATGAGATCTCCCCAGAGCGGCTTGATGATATTATGGACAGGAGATGATGGCCACTCCAGAACCTTTTTCTGCTGTAACCACTGGAGGGTCAACGTGGCCTTGTGCTTAGCATCAATGTCCAGATCAGCCTGTATTTCTCCTGACGTTACCTGTGAGTTTTTCTCTGTAACCCAAACAATTATTTTGGCTGAAATATTTCTTGGTCTACGTGACCATGTCTTGGTATCAAGAGATCCAAAAAAACTGGACTTCTGAATAAGTAATTGAACTGTACTGACTAACATATGCAAGGATTTTGATTACTTTTAATATAATTGTCCATCTTTTTAAAGTTACATTACCGTGTTATGCAGGTCTTTTGACAGTTATTTTCAGATCCCCCATGGCTCCGTATCTAGCCTGCTCAGTGCATCCATTTGAGAGCTCACAAACTCATTGAAAATTTATACACAGACACTAATTGCAATTTAAAAAGCCCCAGGGTGTGGGGAATTAACCTTTAATTGCCATTTTCACCGGTGTGTGTCACCTTGAGTGCCTGTAACAAGGCCAAACTTTTGCTCAGGGCCATTTGGGTCATCTTTACGACTTGAAAAGAAGCCAAACAACTACTTGATAATAAATGACTTCATAAGTGACTATACTTAAATAAAATATAATTTATTTCAAAATCAATGCCATGATATCAATTTCTGCTAGGGTATGCAAACATATGGGCACAACTCTAAAGATAAAAATGGGAAAAACAGCAGATGTTTACAAACAGCAGTTTTATCTTTGTCATTGTTTTAGCTTCATTTTTTTCAAGCAATAGCCCTAGACTAACTAGAACTCTGAGAAGATATAATTTCAATACTTGTTATTGGAAATCGCCTTCTTTATACATGTATGGTTAGGAATAATGCTAAGGCTGATTTAGATGAAGGGAGACTCTCAATGTCAAATTCCTTAAGTCATCTCACCTGTCTTTTTTTCTCTCTCTAAAAAATCTTATTAGATGAGAAGGCCAGAAGCATCACCCCCCTAAATGTTGGGAGGAAAAGGATAAAATCTCAAAAGTCTTCCCTCATTTTATCTCTTCCCCTCTTTGTCAACCCAATTAGAGAAGGTCAAAAATTACAATCCTAGGAACATGTTCCTTAATAAATATTTATTAAGGAAAGGCTATAAGCAATTATTTTTTGTAAGCATTGGTTTAACAATAAATACTTTTTGCCTTAAAAAAAAAACATGTAAGTGAAATATACAGCTGTTTCACAATGTTCATGAGATGGATAATTAAGAAATATACTTAGCGATTGATATTAGCCTTAAAGGCTCTTTCCTTTTCAATCACCAGACAATAATATTTAAAGTGAAAGTAAATAATAAAAAATATTTATCAAATGATAAGAGTTGAAGAGCCTTTCCTATAGGTTTTCTATTTCATAAAGTTTTGTAAAAACACATTTCAGAGGACAGTCATGGCTTCTGATTAAATCCATCCTCAAGGTAATAGACTCCATTAGATCGTATGTTACAATATGTAGCAGCTGTAGATGATACAGTTTGGGTTTAATAAAGGCTATTGTGAAGATTGTCTTTCCGCACAGAGATTTGCAGCACCTTTAAATACAATGAGCAAATAGTTTATAATGGCAGATTCATCGTGTGACTGTCAATGAAAAACAGGAAGTCAATCTCATCAACACAGACCGAGCTACATACAACCAAAGCGTTGTTATTGTCTTTATGGAGACACCTTCAATAATGGTGAGTCACATTTCAATCAGCAAGTCACTCAAAATAGAACGGTGGAGATTTTGGACCTTTTTATTTATCAAACGTGTGTTAAAGATGTCGGGGAACCTACAAACTTGAAGGGATTGTAATTGGCACAAACATTGTTTTCCCAACGTACGCCAATGCAGAAGACAACAAGCCCAAACCAGGTAGGGATGTCATTCAACATTCAGGTAATAATGAATTCACATAATACACTCAAATGCACACACACACCCAACCCACGAAAAAATGTGAATGCAAACATGGGTGTATCTGCAGAAATGCACACACCATTATTTAAAAAACATGAAGAGAATATATAAGTAAAAGATATTTAAAAATGTTACTAAAATCCGGAAATTTGACATTGACATTTAGCAGGCTTATGACTTGTACTACGACTAATCTTATCTTATTAGCAATGGAGTGTACATTTTCATAGTTTTAATAACTGTATTTCAAAGTTTTTGTAATTTTATTTGACGTACAGCTTCAGTGCATTGTCAGTAGTGGAAAAGACCTTCTGGAGTTCCTGCAGTGTGTCTGGGACTGCTGTGTGGTCTCTTATTGGCTAAGATCATAGGACTGTCTGTCCACTGTAAGTTTAGGTCACTTAAACTTATAGTTGAACTAACAACATTTTAAAAACATGTTCTCTTGATTAAAGAAGGGAACATTGTGAACAGCAATGTTCCATTCTGTCGACAAGAGAACATGCTCTTCATATGTTTGTCAGTCTTCATTTGACCTGATCAAATAAGTCCTCATTTGTCTGAATCGAGCAGAATTGCTGGGTCCAGATGTTCACAGCTGGTAGAGAATCATCCAAATAGACTCATGGCAGGATGTTGTTCAGTATCAAAATCCATAAAAAGCGTGTGCTGGGAAGTAAGTATCAACTAACCCCAGCATCATAATCCCAATTTGGACATCAGGAAATTAACAGAGGAAAACATTTGAGTAAATATGTAAACAAAAGGATAGAATCCATTGACAAGCCCATAATATTACTTACATTTAACAGATGGATTGGGCATCAATACTTCGCAGAGAGAGACAAACAGACTAACTACAACAATCTGACTGATGAGAGAGACCAGTTACAAACTACTTACAATAACGTGGCAAAAGAGAGGGAGCAACTAGAGACTTGTTACAAAAATCTGACTGAGGAGAAAAAACAGCTACACAGAATGTCATCTTACAGAGTTTACTTGCTAAGTGAACTGAACTGGTTTTCCTTTCAATCGGAATCCTCATGAAAATGGCATTCATTCAGACTTGAGAAACTGAAATGAGTTCATTCAAACAACTGCATAAACACATATTACGTGTAATCTGATGCACTGCTTTTCTTTTAAACAGCCAAATGTCCGTATGGAAGGAAAGTGTTTGGTAACTGTATCTATTGCGTTTCCATAGAACAAATATCTGGGAATATATCAACCAGGACTGTCTGAAAAGAGGGGCCAAGCTAATCATCATTAACAACCAAGAGGAACAGGTGAGACTGAGGTCCATAAGAGATTTATGGATGCATCTGGTTATTTTCATTCTAATGACAACATCTTAATCTTTCTCTGATAGAAATTCCTCATTTCATTAAACATACGTACTTGGATCGGTCTGACTGACTGAGAGACTGAGGGGACCTGGAGATGGGTGGACGGCACACCTCTGACTACAGCGTTACTAGCATTGATTCAATGACTGATTGTCAACAGTAACAGTTTGCATAAATACTGTTAATTGTCTAGTCATTGTATTAAGGCTATTTCATCGATGCTAGTTGTCAACTTCTTTCTCAATGAACGCAATTACATAAAAATGATTTTCCACTTTTGTTCCACTTTGTTGAGATAGGGAAACGTCTCGGCTGTCTCTCTATTCTCATAAAACATCTGCATTCTAGATTTGGGATTTTGTTTGCTACCAGTGTCTGACTCTCTGGTTCTCTGTGTTGTTCTCATTGTAGGTACTGTGGAGAAAAAGAGCCAAATAATGGTGGTGGTAATAAGCAGGAGAGGAGGACTGTGCTGGGATGGTTAAATGCTATACTGACCGTGTAAGGAAATGGAATGACATTTCATGTACCGCACAACTTAACCAGATTTGTGAAAAAGTAATTGATTAACCAGATCTTGTTATCTACAGTACAATTTGAAAGCATAAAGGCACTACACAAACAATAAACAATAGGACATTTAGCAGAAAAGTCAATCCAAATGAATGTTTCAAAAGGACTACACTGGATGTGTTAACCACCTGGATTTCCATTTCTCTTTCTCTCTCTCCGATAGTTGTATAAAGAGCTGGGATAGATTTTATGTATCGATCTGAATTTTGCCTATTGAATAGTAGTGAATCATTGACTCTTCTATTGGAATGAATGCAATTTCCAAAAGTTTTAATTGTGGTTCTGTTTGTCCCAAATCCAGCACAATTCTGCGTAACTGATTCCATCATCTTGTCCTGTCTACTTAGAACCATGCAACGCAGGTAGACAGTTAAGTGACAGTTCCATGTTTCTGACAGCCATAATGAAGAGGAGCTTGTCATTTCTAGCCTCCATGGGGCTTATTATTTATTCACATTTGTTTACCAATTGTACAGATTTTCACCAATCTCTCTTTACAGCATCACACACACATATCGCGGCATCTGTCGTCATTATGGAACTCTAGATCTCTGCTCCAAACCACATGACAAGAGAAAGCATCACCCAAACATTCAGATGCAGAGACTGACTCAAAGGGGGCCCCCCAGTGGACGTAGTGTTATATTGTGTGGTGGAGTTCACACCCAACAGGTCCTCCACTGAGCCCACACACACACCCACGTTGCCGGCCCGGTCCACCACCAAAATCTCCACCTTCTTCAAACAGCATGATGCTCTGTAGGCCACCTGGGTCACGTTCTCACCATCGATTCCCACCACCGAAGAAGTGTTCAGGGTGCCGTTGCCCTGGAGCAAGGTGACGCGGTCGATGCCGGTGCTGTTCACGCCGTCAGTCACGTCTGCATGGAGCTGCCAGTAGGTGGCGTTGCAGTCAGATGAGCAGTTTGAGGAGACTCTGACCGGCCCACATCTGGGAGGGGTGAAATCTGTCACCTGGACGACAGGTGAGAGAGAAGGAAAGCTTAGTTAGACAACCGATGGAGCTGGTGGAAACCGGTAGCTCTCCAGCCGCCGAGTCATTTAGAACGGAGTCTTTACCTTGCTGACCACAGAGAGATGGAGGACGGCGTAGTTTAAGTCGGCGGCACCAGCGGACTCGACCGTGACGGTCAAGGTGACGTCTGTTCCTGATGGGGTGCCGGCGGGGGCGGTTAGGGTGACCGTACCATCGGCTGCACTGCGCCCGTCCACGACGGCGAGGCTGGAGGGAAATGAGGACGCGAAGCCGCGGTTGTTAGCGACTCGTACGGTGAAGTTTCCCCCGGATCCATTCGCCGATGCCACGGTGAAGGGGATGGAGATGTCGGAACCGGGTTCCAGGGTGCTGTCAGCACGGGCCTGGGGGAGAGGGCGGTAATTTGATAAGATTAAGGCATGAGGAAAAACACTTCTTTAACAATGTATTATGTGCACTACTTCACTGACCGATACGGAGATGCTGGATGTCTTTATCTGAGTGGAGGTCTGTCTCTGGAAGAGGTTGGGTGATGCGCTGCTGGTGGCACTACTCATCTCCCCCCTCAGACGCACAACAAACTCCCCCTGCGGGAGTCTGACAAAAGAAACCAGGAATTCTCCCCCACCTGAGCCCAGTGACTGCAGGGTTCCGTTAAACTCTGAACCCGAGGCCTCCACCATGACCACCTCCTTCAACTTGACCGAGTCACTCCCTGTGACTGACACCAGCAGGGTGACGTTACTACCTGCAGGAGGGGATAAAGCCTTCATTTGTTCTGTAGATACTGTATAGGCAATGTCATGCCATTACTGACCTATGACCTCTACTGGGGAGGGCACTGTGGAGTTAAGGGAGAGACAGGTGATAGAGGCCGAGAGCAGAGGGACTATAGCAATTTGAGGAAGAGAGAGCAATAACGACAGAGGGGAATAGAGAGAACTGTGACAGGATGACACTGCCTTATGACCTCATAACCAGTTGTATTAGGACGGCATTCAGTCACATTAACCAGCATCTCCACCTGGTCTTAAACAGGACTCTACAGCATTGTGACTACGTGGCTTGGCATAACGTTATATTGTGATTGCAAAGTCTGCGAAAGTGTGCCATTTGCGAGCAATTTCATTATGCTATATTGTAACTTTAATTGCTTATTTACAGGGGACAAGAAAGTTAAAACATGGCATATTTCACGGTGAGAAATGTACATTTTTCAGGTTGAGCCCTGTTTTCTTAAATTCTATGATAGGATATAGGCCTATACAAGATGCAATGTCAACTGTTCAGTAGCGTAAATAAACAGCCGCCATTAAAACATTTGACATTTTGTGTTAAGTGATCTCACCTGAGAGAGGGCGGCCCTCTTTAAGTCCAAATACTCCCTGAGCTCCCTCGAAGGCCTCGACGAAATTGTAGACAAAATTAATGGAGCTCTGACCTGAAAAACAATCACACCAAAGCAGAACAAGCTTCTTATACAAGAATTGATCTGAACCTTATCGTGACGAGGAAAGGTTTGGACAACGAACTACATTTTTGTCTTGAGTGGCCTCTACCTCTTTGACCAGGGCAGGAGTTAACACAGAGCAGAGTACCGCGACCAGGGCTACTGATTGAACTCCAGTTTCTTATTATTGAAAATTTGCTCAAAAGTAGTTTGGATATACTGCACCTAAATGTACAGTTAGTTCTGAAAGCCAAATGAAGTACTGGAATATATTGCACAACCTATTTGAAATCAAGCACTGTGTATAGCGCATGGCACCGGGATGAATAGAAGTTACATCACTGGCGCATTACATACAGGAAAGAGAGTTAGGGTTACAGTACTGACCTATAACCTTTAATGAGTAGGGCACTGTGGAATTAATGCTGATTTCCCATAATCCTGTTCGATTGTTGGAGAACAGAGAGATGCGTTGGAGGTTCCCAACAGTCTGAATGGTCCCCAGAGGCCCTCCGTACTCATAGTCATGTTGGGACACTCCTGTTGGAAGGAGGACAACAGTTTCATTGAAGACATCTGAAAATCGTTTGGCTAGGTTTTATAAAGTCTGCCACGTAAGCACATTTATTCTCCAGATATTGACAGGAGCAACTCACACACTTCCCCTTTGATATTATCTAATGGAAACAAACCAAACACGCCAGAAAAATTAACAGACATTTGTATTTATGTCTGTCTTATAAGGCTGTACCGTCCAAGTCACAAGAAAAAGTTCGGCTGACATCTTCGTAGCTTTTGAAAAACAATCAGCATTAAAACAGCAACCGCAGAGGAGGAACTCAACACTTGGTTGCGTAAGATATCCCCTAACACACCCCAAGGTCTAGTAACACACTCTGCACGGGTGAACTACGGGCGAACTAACACACGTGCACGCTCAAGGATACAGGCACACACGGGCACACCTGAGGGGCTCTTCAGAGTGTAGGATAGGGGAGCTCCGATAATGTAAGCAGTCAGGTTCCTCAGTGACTCGTCTACGGTGAAGGAGAAACTGTGCTCTCCTGGGCCCTTCATCACCTGTAGAACAGTCACCTGGAGGGAGGGAGACAGACTGTTACATACTAACTCAACACCTGTAGAACAGTCACCTGGAGGGAGGGAGACAGACTGTTACATACTAACTCAACACCTGTAGAACAGTCACCTGGAGGGAGGGAGACAGACTGTTACATACTAACTCAACACCTGTAGAACAGTCACCTGGAGGGAGGGAGACAGACTGTTACACACTAACTCAACACCTGTAGAACAGTCACCTGGAGGGATGGATACAGACTGTTACATACTAACTCAACACCTGTAGAACAGTCACCTGGAGGGAGGGAGACAGACTGTTACATACTAACTCAACACCTGTAGAACAGTCACCTGGAGGGATGGATACAGACTGTTACATACTAACTCAACACCTGTAGAACAGTCACCTGGAGGGAGGGAGACAGACTGTTACATACTAACTCAACACCTGTAGAACAGTCACCTGGAGGGAGGGATACCGACTGTGCTACATACTAACTCAGCAAAAGAGGCATAGGAATTTCTCTTCTCTATCTTTTACAGCAGTAATGCTGGGAGCAGGTGAGGGACTACCTGACAGGGCCGACTCAAGGCCACTGGGAGGCCCCAACCAGTAGGGAGCAGCTGGGGGAGAGGAGGCCCCAAATCAAATTTCACAAAGGGCACCGAAAAGGCTAGAGCCGGTACAGCTTTCTGAATGACTATAAGACTGTCTGACAGACTGACTAAATTACTTTCTGACAGTCTGCCTATATGAAAGACTGTACCTGTGCTGCAGCGATGGCGTCCTCTACAACGCTGGTGGCCCACTGCAGTTCCTGCTTGGTGACCTCGATGGCTAGGCCTCCGGAGGACTGTGCCAGGTCCCGGTACAGCTGGGATTCTAATAAAGTCATCCGTCCAGAGCGCCGCCGGCGACGCCTGGAGCTGAGGTTGTCCGTCAATAGGAACGTCACCTGGTCATGGGAGAGTGGAGGAGAAAAAGAAAAGTAACGAAAAGGATGGAAGGAAGGAATGAGGAATAAAATGACGCTGTGGTGAAATAGTGAAAACAGTGATATATTTATACAGTATAAATATAGAGACGGAAACACATAAACATAGAGTAAAAAGAGCCACTAACCACTGACTTGGTGCTCTCTATCAGGGCGGTGACTGTGCTTTTCAGAGTAATATCTTTAGCAGGAGCGTCAGTGAACACAAAGATCTCAGAGGAGGGTGGCGCCGCCGTGAGGGCCAGCTGTGAATTACAACATCAACTCGACAATGAGACAACACTGGGATGAACAGGGAGCAATGACGATGACAGAACTAGCATTTCAGCCCACCAGCCAACTAACCACCTCTTCCAGATCTGCAGAAACACTTCAAGCACAGTTAAATATGTAGCCTGGTTCTTGCACCCACACATAAACACCGCTACGATTACCCAATTATTACTTCCATCTGAAAGCTACGCCCAGAGATGAAAATAGTATTTTTCTTCATCAGGACTTGTCAAATATCCACACAAGTTTTTTCCCTTTTCATTGCAATTTTATCCTTGCAATGATTTCAGGTTTTTTTTAGAAGTATAGAGGAACTTGTATGCAAACAGTTTACATACACACACATACACATCCATTATTTATACGCACATACAGTATACCCACACATACACTGACAGTATGTATACACGCTCACACACACACACACACACACACACACACACATACACACACACAAACACACACACACACACACCTGCAGTCCCGACATGCACATCTCCGGTATGTCTCCCCCTCCTGAAGCTGTGAGGGCACTGATGCTCTGTTTGAAAATGTCTGCATTTCTTGTGATAATCAGGGGTCCAAAGTCTACACAGAAATGCACAGTGGAAATAACTAACTGTACAGTATTTGAATGCGAAAAAAACGACAGTCAGCTTAACATGATCTAAACATGATATCCACGTTAAGCTTTCCCCATATTTCAGGAAAGACACCGGATGTGAGGATTGAAGACAGTTTTGGAATTATCAAGAGAGCACATACAGATAACTTACGAGGCTACGTGTGTACGAGAATAGGCGCTAGCACGAGATCTCAGGCTAACCCTCACCTGGGTCGTTGAACGGAACCAGGATGTAATAGGAGGGCTCCTGTTGGGTTCCTTTCTTGCTGTCGATGATGCTGAAGGACACTCTCTTCGCCTCGGTGATGTCATCCAACATGCTGCCCGTGGTGTCGATGACGAAACACAACACGGAGGACCTGGTGATGCCCATGAACCTGCGGTCGAGGGGAGTGGTGAAGAGACACACATCGCGGAACCCAACATAAATTTTTATTCTTGGCAATCCGTCAAGGCCAATTTCTTTTGTCTTCTCTTAACCCTTCATCACCGACCGTCACCGACACCTCGCCCACCTCCTTAACCCCCCGCCTTGACACATCTTCTCTCTCACCGTAGAAAGCCTGGGTCCCCGACGGATCTTCGGATGTCCTCCAGGAGTTCCATGGTAGCGTTGACCGCCACGTCGGCTGCAGCGCGGTGCAGGTGGCCGTGACTGGAACCTGCATCATCCTTGTTAATGCCCCCTACTGGGGTTCGCCTGCTGGTCTGGTCAAAGAAACCCCCGTGGCTACACTTTCCTAAACGAAGGAGAGGACTGGGTCAGGAGTGGGTTAGTGATGTTACAGATGGGGTGTTGCTATTGACTTGTTAAAGGGACTGTGTGTGTGTGTGTGTGTGTGTGTGTGTTTGTTTCCACGCATTTACCTGCAGGTTTTTCAGAGGAGAACAGGCTAAAGTATCCAGAGGTCAGCAGGCCTTGTTGTAGGATGGTTGGTAGGATGTTATCATTGCAGTTCTCTCCTATACAGTCCTTACACGTTGGAGTACTGCGGTCTTGAGAAGGACGAGGGTTACAGCTGGAGGTTGTGTTCATCATATTTCAAAGTCGAACGATAGCTATTTGAGAACTGTGTTATCTTAATATTTAGGTCTTTAAGTGTATCACATTTCATATTTGAGCACCTCTGGAATAGAAAGAAAAGATGACGAGAGGCTAGAAGCCTGAAAGGTTTGGTCTCTTTGACTCAAGATTCTGGTTAATCTGCTAAACTGGTGTAGTTTTATCATTCCGATTGATTCATTTATAGATACCCTTCTAAAGACCCATCTAAAACCCAACTTGTTTTTTGGTTGTCAAAGTGTTTGACTTTATTCGTTCCCTTTATCTATCAGCAGCATTTTTGTTTTGGGAAAGTTGGTTTCTAAATAGATACCAAAGTGCACAGTGGTAGCATCAGAGTGTGACCAGCTGTTGAGTGAAACGATGAGAAGTCATATCTCAATGCAGAGATAAAAGCAGGGTGTGGTATTGCCACCGGCACAAACCGTCAGGTAAAATATTTCTTTTCATGGACATTTATATTGAAGGGTGTCCACCTACTTCACCTGCAGCGGGCAAAAACATGCTTTAGTAAGGAATCTGCTCGTCCTTTTCTTAGATATGCTTGTTTATGCGAGACATCTAACATGAACAGGAATTTACAATTATAAAAGGCAATACACCTTGGAGTGAGTTGACACGGTTCTCTGGCTCATTGATTTAGTCTCTCTAAATTTGGCCTAAATTTGACCTTAAATTATCACATCAGAGTAAAAGTCCCATAACATTTGAATATATTATATATGTTATTAATATAGCTAATGCTTTTCTTATAGGATTATTTGCACAAAAAATACTTTTACCCATTGGTCATAATGTCACGTCCTGGCTATGCCCCTAGCCATCTTCGCACTGGCTGGGGCCATAGTCAGGACGTGGCCAGAAGAGGTGCCTCTAGGCACCTCTATGTTGCTTGGGTCTCCCCAATTGGAGGCAGGTGTTGGTTATTGCCTCCAATTGGGGAACCTATTTATGTTAAATGTTTGCCCACATTAATGTGGTTCATTTTGGTTAGCAGCCGAAGGCTATGCGGCCCAGTCATTGATGCTGCTTTGAGTTTGTTTCTTTATTAAACATGGATTCTGTCCTGGAAACAGCAATGTGACACATAAGACACATTTCAATTTGTCACAATTTAAGGGGTTATAGCTAAAAAGGACATGAGGTGGTATATTATCTGGAGGTGGTATAAATAAACTAGGGATCATTTTCATACAATACCTGCAAGGTTTTTCAGTTTCAGGTCTGGTCTGATTAGAGGGTTGTAAGGATTTCTGTTTCCCAGTTCAATCCAGTTACTGTGGCTGTAGAAATCCTGAGGAGAGATTCGCAATCAACTCAACCCTAACAATGAGTCACCACAATTTCCCTCTCTTATTTCAAGTGTGTGTGTTAGTGTGCGTGTGATTGTGTGTGTGTGTGTGTGTGTGTGTGTGTGTGTGTGTGTGTGTGTGTGTGTGTGTGTGTGTGTGTGTGTGTG
>JACXGJ010004190.1:0-15487 GCA_016801105.1 Esox niger | reverse complement strand
ATACAATGTTTGAATTTGACTTACCTTTAGTCAAATACATTATTGGGTTAAGTTTAGGGTTTGGATTAAGCTTTAGGGCTAGATTAAATTCAAGCATGAATTATCGAGGTATGGTAAAGGTTAGGATTTGAGCGAAGTTTAGGGCTAGGGGTGGGTTAGGGAACATGGATTTCTTGATGTCCCAACAAGGGTAGAAAAACGAACATGTTTGGTGTGTTAGTACTTGTTTGGGCTTGAGCGTGTCACCTGAAGTGTGTGAGAGATGGATCCAAGCATCAACTTGGCTGACAGGAAGCTCTCCCTTTTGACACTGGCCTTCACCGCCAACACCCCCTGGGTGATCAGCTCGCGCCCCTGCTGGAAGGTCTCTCCATCAAAGTGCCGCGCCTTGATCAGATCATCATCATCGTTATCATCTGCCATCATCATCATCGTCACTTTAACCAATATACTCACACATCATCATCATCATTATCATAAATATGATCAATTTCCTCGTTGTCTACATTATCATCATCATCATGATGATCGTCATTATAATCCTCCTCACATCACTCATCAGATACATCACATCCACCATGGCATTGCTGAGGTAGATGGAGATGATGGACGTCTGGAAGGGTACAGTAGAGAAGATGGAGGAAGAGCCTGAAGAACACGCCTCTTGTACTTTAGTGGCAGAAAGGTTGTCATCAATCTGTGGCAGGACAGAGAAGTAGAGGGAAGGAGACCGGAAGGGATTTTAATGACAATCATTTCATTGGTGCGTCATGGGAACTGCTAAGTAAAATGGACAAATCTTTAAACATAGATTGGCTCTGATAAAAATCTATTCAGTGTACATATATTTGTATATTCCTTGTTTATTCATCAGCGTAAGAAGAATGTTGATTAATATCCAGTTATGTTGGTGGATTTTGCCGCCTGTCATAGCTTTTACCAACAGCCGACTCACCGGCAGGCTGAAGTCCCAACCCTGTGCAGCGGCCAGATCACGGCAGACGGCAGCGGTTTTGCGTAGGATGGCCTTCTGTGTAATCTCACGGTGGGTGATTGAGTCTCTGCTTGGGATAAGAGGTTTGAAGGCCTGGGTGCCCATTAGCAGAAACATGGACAGCGCCATCATGAGGAGGGAGGTATGCATTGCACTGCACATTGCAGTTAGAGGTCTACGGAGTAAGAACCAGACAGAGTGACAAGGCTGTTGGGAGGATGGTGATGGCTCTATCAACACAATGGGTTGAGGAGAAACTCTCAAAACATTTGCATTAATTTGTAGCTCTCTTTCTTATTGTTTTTTGGTCCCACCAGCCAATCTTTGGACAACAACTGAATATCAGCTAAATATTCCCTGAGTATCATCTTCCTCTGGTATTTTTCAGCTGGTTTTCTAACCTAAATCATTGTGGATATATTTACTGTAATGGCCAACTGTAAAAAAAATAATGTATATATATACATATATATATATATATATATATATATATATATACAGCTCCAGAAAAGATTTTCTTTCCTTTCCGAAAAGTGGAAAAGGAAGGTTTAGAGTGAAGAACAGAAGGGTTAAAATTAAGAGACCACTGCAAATTCAACACTTCTGCTCCTCACTCAAAAACCTATTTTCCAACTTTTTGGAAAGGAAAGAAAATGGGGCATTGGTCGTTTAATTTTCTCCGGAGCTGTATAACATTTATATATTATACCTCCTCTAGTTATGTAGTGCCTCCGCGATATAATATTTTCACCCAAAGATTATTGGTTGCTTCACCTGAGACCTCCTACTCTACTGTACATTGCTACCATATAAAGAATGAACTTCAGGTAACACAAATGTATTGTCCCCCGAAAATACTTTATATAAACCAAGACAAATAAATACAAGTGGAAAATAATATAGAAAAACACCTTAATCATATATAATTCATTGAAAAGACACACTTTACCTTTGACTGGTGAATCAACGAGGTCTTGATGTCCAAGCTGGGAGTGCTGTTTGAATAAGATCTCAAGTATGTTTCTACTGTATTCTCTTTGAAATACTTTATCCCTATCTCGGTGTGTGTGTGTGTGTGTGTGTGTGTGTGTAGCCTTTAGCAGCTCCATTATCTCATTCCACCTGGGTGGAGTGGGGAGGGGAGGAGACCTCAATAAATTAAGGTGAACGTGACAAGTATTCTCCCAAAATTCTTCCAAGTCCACAGGGAGTGGAAGGCCTCGTGTTTACTCAAATGTATGTGTTTATCCAAGAGCGTAAGTGTCGGTTTGTTTGAGTGTGTGTGAGGGTGTGTGTCTAGGACCTTGGGAGGGCAGTGGGAGGGCCTTGGTTGAGGCTGTCAGTATGGATGAGGGGGATGCCTGACTCCCAATACACATGACATCCTTGTCCCAAACTGCATCCTATTTTCTCTATAGTGCACTTGCTTGGACAAGTGCAATAATGAATTTAAAAAGGACAAAGGTGCCATTAGGACACGACTTAAGGAATGGACTTCCTATCAGCAGGAAGAGCATTACTTTGTATGGTTTTAGGTTTATTGTTTTTCAGTGGGGTATTAACATGGAGAAAAGGTCTATTTCAAGTTCAGTTAGCAATCTGTATCAGCAAAATGTTTCGAGATACTGTGTCTGATTCTGTGCGGGAGAGTATGTGAGTGTATGTGTTTATGCTTGCTTGATTGCAAGTGAGCCAACAATATTGTTAAATCATATGTCACTTTTTCGACATAAATTCCCGTAAGCGAGATGCCTAACTTCCAGTTAAACTGTAATTTCACTTGGTCATGCAAGCTTATTTCTGGGGAATGAGGAAAACATGTACTCAGCATTCTCAAGAAGTGCAGAGCGTATACTGTAGAGTTCAAATGTTTCCTCATTCTCTTGCCTTTTGTTGTTTTGATACAATCACCAGGTTTTATAGACATATTTTTCCAGCAAAAATAAGTAAATAAAAACCATGGGTTTAGAGGACAACATGATTCCAGAGTCTTGAGAGAAAAAGTTTGCCCTGAGAGAACCAGACGTTAGACCTTTTGGAAATTGTGACAAAGTGCTGACAGCTAAAATGTAGGCTACTTCCAGAGACATACAATTGTCAATTTTCTTTTAAAATAACAGCTCATAACAAAAAAGTGGCAAAGCAATGTCATTCAACATTCAAATCGCCCTCAGTCCATAAACCCATAGAAAGGGAAAAACGGAAAAACCTAATCACAGCGAGTTGACAGAAAAGAGGGTGTGGGAAAGAGGGATGACAAAAGATATTATGAATGTGAGAATGGCGGTTTGTCATAGTTCTATATACTTAACACACTTTATGTTTTGTTATGGAGGTATCAGCCTTCATGGGTGAATAATATCTAATCACAGAAATTCACTTAGGGCAGCACGATGACTAATTACAGAGATATAGGAAAGAGTTATTTATATTTAGTTTATTTCAGCCTGCGCTATGGGTCCTATAAATGGCTCCACAACGCTGGGTTATATCCCTGAATACATCCTGGTAAACCCCTACCAGCTCTCAGGAATCCTGTCTACCACAACAGCTATAAGAAATGCACACAGACCAGAATTTGATAAACATTGCTTCTATAAAAGGGGACCACACAAATAACAATGTTATACTTTTCTCATAGAAATAGGACTATCCACTAAAATGTTGAGTGTGAAAGTGAGAGTAAGAGGGTGAAATATGACACTACAGATACAAAGATGAACAATGCTGAACAGAGAAAAGACATAGTCACAGGCTCGCATGCCGAATATGTTCAATCTACCCCAGATACTAACACAGGTGGCTACAACATAAACACTATTGAAAGTGATTTCTCTATAGTAATACACCTCTTTAGTTTGATGAAATATGTAATAAAAAATATGAATGAAATTAAATAATAAAAATTATGTTATTTTATAAAGAGACACTGTAGATGATTGGCTAACTATTGTAACACATTTCATGATGAGTATGACGCTGTCATTAATATGTAATAACAAACATCAGCTGTAACATCAGCTGACATAACGTGTCATAACCTGTAATAATATTGTATTAACACCGTCATGGCATACATATTCTGATATATTGAATATAAGCATGTAAAGTAATATAACCCACAAAATGTGATGCCAAAGGCAAACCATTATATCAAACAAACATCCATCACATAAAATGACAATGTAATTAAAGTGTTTTATTTCATTTTTATTTTTCATTATTATATTTCACATAGGGGTAATTGTGGAACCAGCCCTGCATCATTCAGAGCATTCAGGACATAAATCCACTGGAACAACTCAGTATGGACTCATGATACAGACAGACACACTGGTGCCAGTTAACCACGGCCACTCTTGTTTAAGATCTACACAAATAAGTACATAAGTACCAGATAGAATAACAGAGTAGGGAATCCAGACACATCATACAGTACAACACATCACACAGTACAACACATCACACAGTACAACACATCATACAGTACAACACATCATAATATACAACACATCACGAAGTACAAAACATCATACAGTACAACACATCACACATTACAACACATCATATAGTACAACACATCATAATATACAACACATCACAAAGTACAAAACATCATACAGTAAAACACATCATACAGTACAACACGTCATACAGTAAAACACATCATACAGTACAACCCATCATACAGTAAGTACAACACGTCACACATTACAACACATCACACAGAACAACACATCATACGGTAAAACACATCATACAGTACAACACATCATACAGAACAACACATCACACAGTACAACACATCATACAGAACAACACATCACACAGTACAACACATCAAACAGTACATTACATCACACAGTACAAAACAATATACAATACAACACATCACACAGTACAAAACAATATACAGTACAACACATCACACAGTACAAAACAATATACAGTACAACACATCATACAGAACAAGAATATATATTGTTCTGCATGATCATCATAAAGTACCAGAATCATGATTAAAAACATCAGGTCATGACTGACAACACCAGATCATGACAACACCAGATCAGGCAGTATTAGAATGATATTCAACAACACAACATCATTCCATAGTATTTTGCCTAAAACCACACAGAAACAAGTTATATAGGAGTTATACTGGACAGTATTGTTACACTGTACCACACAGCTGTGAAGACAAATGAACGTAGAGTCGACTTGGAACAGCTTGGTGATCATGGACACAGTAAACTAGCCACTGTAATACCACTCTGCTGTTTTCCCCACATACAGAGAACTCACAGCCACACTGTTTCCTATTCTTATCTCACTATAATCACCACTTGGGCCTCAAATACATTTAGGATACGTCACTGGAAAACAATGGAAGCTATTTCCGTTAGCATTAAATGAAGATTTAGCACAAAGGTCTCTCATGCAAAATCACCACAAAAAACATATTAAGCTAATATTGCACCATTTGTTGGCTTGTTGTTCAGCCTTTGGTAGCTGTGAACTGGACCGTTCTCTCCTCAGTCAGTACATAGCTCTGACATCAAATACCCAAGTAAGATATTAACTCTGATTCAACCCTGAAACCACCCATTTTGGAGCCTCAAGCCACCAGGCCTAATCTTAACTCATTCAATGAACACAAGTAAATGATTGCAATTAACAACAGAACTGATAAATGCATGTCAGGTAACTTTGTGGTTTCTAATTCTTTAATTACTATACAATTTCAAAAACGAACACCTCTTCTGCTGAGAAAAGTAATGTAGCCATCAAACAACAAACACCACATCACAATGCATACACGCACACGCACACCTTCACGCACACGCACACCCACACGCACAGCACCCGCACCCAGAGACACGTCTCATTTAAAAATCTGAATGGAGAAATGAAAGTTACATTTTAAAACACCTTATGAAGACCAACTTATCAGGGTTTACTGTCTTCATGGGAACTTTTGGTCCCTCACACACAGGCAGGAAACACAAAGTCTTCTGGTAAATGTGTGTTCACACTTCTTGCATTTTGTTCTGTGTGTGAAAAATAGCAATACCAATAACGCTGCGTAAAAGAATTTCAACCTCTAACTTGGAACTGATTCAGGCTTTAAATATCACAATGTAATAAATAAATCAATAAAATAAACAGTGAACCGTGAGTCCCTGAAGGGACATTCATACTTCCAATTGAAACTAGGTCTTTGATCATCATTGAGGCATGGATTTTGGCATATTTTCAGTTTTTTGTTTACTTTAAATGATATTCGTATACAGTGACAGGTGTGTTCAGAAGTTCACATACCTCCCTTTGCCCCGGGGCAATTTTACTGCTCTTCCCTCGCTTTTTTAAAATAGAAAATTAGAAATAGGCAAGCACATCATGTTCAACCCTGTGAGAGAAATATTTCAAAGCAACAGTGGTGAAGTACTTCAGATGCAACTGTCACCCTTTTTCTCCCTCTTAACCTCCCATTGTCCCCGACCACCCTATGTCTTGGTTTACTGTTCCTCTAGGTTGTCTCGCTGTGTTTGAAAAGGAGTCTGGTTGTAAGAGGGGTCGTCCATTCCCCTCCCCCCCAGGGGCAGCCACACCTTTCTGTATTGAAGGAGTAGAGCCAATTGGAGTACAGCAATGGTTGGTGCTGGGAGGAGCTGGGCATACAGGAAACATGTTACTCCCCTTTCGACCAACCTGAGCAAGGATATTTTGTGAAAATATAGACGCAAAATTGACTTAATTGAATTGAGTTTTGAAGTATAAGTTATGCTTTCTGTACTGCCATCTCCCGCTCTCTCTATCCCCCTCTCTTTGTCTTTCCTCTGTCCCTCGGTTTTTGGATTTGCTTCCAGTCTATCATTAATTGGAATCCACATTCAGATGTTCATTATTGTTTTAATTTTCACAGGCCCTTTCCCCTTGCTCAGAGAAGGCTGAAATAGATGCACAAACAGGGCAGGAAACCCTTTTTGTCTTCTGTGAATTGTTTGTTGACACTAGTGTCATACTGAGTTGTGGTTGAACACGGCCAACACCGGCAAGGCCACTGCGAACGTTAAAAACCGGAACCCAAAAAGGCTTTCGAAACTTTTATTCATCTTACCATGAGGGAAAAGGGGAAATTACAGGGATTAGGCTAGATAATATGAAAAAGGCCCCAGGATCAAAATAGCAAACGTTTCCTTTAAGCGAAGCAATGTGCTGTAAAGCCTCATTTGGCCTGTACTGCCCTGAAAAGGTACTGCCGAAACTGTAGAAAAATCATACACAAAACAGGGAACACAAGAACGAAGGGAGCAGTGGTGACAGATCGGCTACACTTAGTAATGATGGGAAATGAGGATGAGTTGTGTGTAGTTGGCTACAGGACAGTCCACGGTGCATTCAAGACCAGCATGTTGAGCGGTGCTGGGAATCCAGAATACAGGACCAGGGTAATGGTGGTGGCTAGAAAGCTGGTATGGTTGAAGACATGAGCCACGCCAGACCATGGGAAAAGGGAAGACAAGTCATGAAAAGGGAAGCAATTTCACAGTTATAAACCACAACAGCAATCCTTATGTAACCTTTGTCCGTAGATTACAATAAATAGCAATACTGTATATTATCTGTTTGGAAGACAGCTACCTTTATTACAGTAAGTATAAGACTTAATTTTCTTTTACACTGTTTGGGACTAATCAAGCAACATCAAGCAACAGTATTATATTATTTTTATTTTACAGACCACTGTAAAGCTGTGTAAAGCAAGTCTGTTCCTTTAACTTGAGGTCTGCGTATTTTAGTTTATCCATGCTTAATTCATATGGCTACCTTATTAAACTGAAGTAATTGTAATGCAGTCCAAACTATTTTTCAAATCAGACCCCAGATGAAAACGTTACAGATTCTATCGAGCTGTTTCTGTGGACGTGTTTTGAATGCTCTGACTCACACAGGACTAGTTGCGTAACAACCCCTATGAAAAAGTCAAGTTATCACCACTGAAATCAAAACACTTTACCAGGGAAAACCGCATCACCAGAGAAAGTCGCATACTCACACAAAGCTTAATTCCATTGTCAAAAAATGGAACGCAGATTAATTTGGGGTGAAGGGGGTTGGATGTTGTGTAGCATGTAGTTACCCGTGACACCGTTGTTGTAGGTGGAACTGCCTGCAGTGGTTTAAACAAACTGGTTAAAGTGTCATGGCGCCTCATCCGTGACTATTTTATCTTTCTCTGTTTGTAATCAGGGGAGTTTACTGAATCTTTTAAGGATCTTTCACTCGATCGCATCTGTTCTGTTTTTGTCTCTCTGCGCCGTGTAACTGCTTTAACCACAAGTTTTTTTTCTTATAACGCTTGTAAGAACAACATGAGCGTTGTGGTTGGGTGGGTGTTTGGGAGGTCCTGTTCTAAGGTAGCGTTTGTCTGTGTCTGTGAGGTATGAGCTCATCATGATGCTGCTCAAACAAAGATGTGACTTGCTAGTTTCAGGCCATCTATATCAGAAGTCCGGCTGCATAGAGCAACCATAAGCTCAGCACGAGTTAATCAACACTCTAATCAATTGTCTGTCTAGTTAATTGTCTGTGTGCCAAGACATTGGGTTCCTCAAACCCAGGTCACTTAATAATAATAAAAAATACAGTCCCGGAAAACATAAACATCAGCTGACCACAACAGGTTATAGCAGATTCCTTTTAAGGTTTTAGACCTGGCAGGCATCTGCAATGGTTTGCAAAACTGAAGACCTGGAGTGAGTCTGGTAAGTTCAAATTTAAAACCTCATAGAATGATACTTCATGAACAGCTGTGAGAAATATTGTATTGTTGGAGAACATTGGAAATATACTAAATCTAATATACTTATTGCAGTAAGTTTCAATGTTTTACCATAGAATTTATACCAGTAGCTAGCCATTCTGTCAATTGGAAAGACATTTTTAATTATCATTATAAACTGGTTGCTTTGAATACTGAAGGCTGATTGGCAGATGGCCAATGTATATTAGACCATATTCAATGGATATGACATCACAACGTTTAACTGTTCTAATTGTATTGGCATCTTGGGGGCATTTTGTGGTATATTGCCAATAAGCCACCGCTACATGCTGTGTCTAGACACTCTGCAATGTGTCTTGCCTAAAAACAGCTCTTAGCCATAATTTATCAGAGTTTGGTGTCCCTATCTCATGTAAATCATGACGTGTATTGTTCTGTATGGTTTATGGATCAAACTGAACAGTATCTGCCTGATAAATAACATGTGTGCGACTTGACCAATCGTTTTCATTGTTTGGCCGCAGTTATTGCCTTTGTGTGTTTTGGTGAAGATCAATGTATGTTCATGGAGGATTTTTTAGCCAGTCTCCTGGCACACGCACAGTGCCTTTCGGAAAGAAGCCAAACCTCTTCACTTTAAATCTAGTTGTGTAATAGACTGATATTTGGCCACAACATTAGAAATGTATGCCAGTTTTTTGCAGATGAAAAACTCTCATATGTATTTGCATTCTGACTCTGCAATGACTCACAGAATGAGGTCAGATGCTTTCTGTGTCCGTGAATCACACTTGATTAGTCGCCAGAAGTACTGAGGAAAACAATTATCTTGTTTGATGAGAAACTGTAAGAGGAACCAAGCTCATGAGGAACTGCATGGGTTTGCAACAGGAAAGTGCAGGAACCAACACTGACAGCTTTGTCAAATGCGCATAGAATGTCAGATGGAACTCCAAAAAGTGTGCCTGGTGCAGGACTGTAGTTAAATCTGTGCAGTTGAATGAGATAGCCTACTATTATTGTGGGAAACAGGTGCTGGTGATTCAGCTAAGTTAGAGCAGAACGTTTGATACAATGCTAGCTCACAACAACAGTTAGCTGTCTGCTTAATTCTTTGTTCAGTCGGCCACAGTAGCCACTTGAATTATTTCATTCAGCAAATTTAGCTTAACCACTGTAGATTTGACATTGTAAATAAATATAACATCTGATAAACCTGATTTTCTTTTATTAGTGGGCTATGGTGGTGCTTTTCCGGGTACTCCTTTCACTGGGAACTTGAACTTCGGTCGTACCATCACAACAGTAAAACCACACACAAGTTTGAATTATTGAACGCATGCGTCACACCAAATTCACAACAATGCAATGAGGATGGAGAGTTTGCAGCAATGCAGTGGACATCTTGTATCACAAATGAATGTGTGGTGACCTCTAGTGTCCCCTGAAAGCCACAACCGTCCTACTGAAAAAGAAAGATATTTAATTTACATGCCCAAGTAATCATACAAGCATGTTGAAGTTAGGGGCTATTTGGCTTTGACGTATATATTTTTATATTTATGTTTTTGAAAAGAATCTTTTAGCCCCCATGTGTTAGTGATACAGAAAGGGATTAGTATCAGGGCTATCAATGTAAAGAGGTTGTTGTTTACAATCATTATTCTAATATTGTAGGTGCTACAGTTACTCATGGTTGAGTCACTTGTTGTGTTATTTTAGCCCATTTATTTGAGTGAATCTGAACAAAATCTATAGATGTGCTTTGGTTTCAGCACGTTGATGTTGGAATGGTTCCCAAATATAAAGCCAGTGAAGTTGGGGGGCTTGTCAGACTCCCCCAGCCACATAACCCAGCCTAACTATTGAAACGTTTTATCTTTACAGGGATTACAAGTCAAATACCTGAAACACAATGGAGGACTCTAAAACCATTGACGGTTTTGATGAATATGGGGATTACAGCAATTACACATATGACAATGTAACTGGTAATGATGATTTGGTTGTTTTCGAGGCCCACACGACATGCTTCACTGAGGTTTCCTGTGTTGTCCACATGGTGGTCAATGTGCTCATCTTCCTGCTTGGAATGCTTGGGAATGGCCTGGTCATCTGGATCGCCGGTCTCAAGATGAAGAGGACGGTCAGCACCACCTGGTACCTCAGCTTGGCCGTGTCCGACTTCATACTGTGTCTCTTTCTACCGCTCAACATCGTCTACATGGTTACTAAAGACTGGACCTTTGGGCTGTTCTTGTGTAAGTTCAACTCATTTGTGATGTTCATCAACATGTTCAGCAGCATCTTCATCCTGGCCGTCATCAGTGTGGACCGGTGTGTGTCGGTGGTGTTTGCAGTCTGGGCTCAGAACCACCGCACAATGGGCAAAGCGTCTGCTGTGGTGGTCTTAGCCTGGCTTTCCTCCGTTGCCCTGAGCCTCCCCTCTGTGGTGTTTCGAGACGTCAAGACCCATTTAGGGAGGAGCTTGTGTTACAATAACTACTCAGGTAAACACAGTCACAGGGCGATCGCAGCGAGTCGGTTCGTCTGTGGCTTCGCAACGCCGTTCCTCGTCATCTTCTTCTGTTACTCGACTAGCATCGCGCGACTGAGGACCAGCCAAATGATGAGGAAGTCATCCAAGCCCCTCAGGGTGATGACTGCTCTGATAGCTGCGTTCTTCATCTGCTGGCTGCCCTACCATGTCTTCATACTGCTTGAGCTGAACCACCAGAACTACAACCTGGATGTCATCAGAGCTGGTCTTATGATTGGGACCACTGTAGCCACAGCCAACAGTTTGATCAACCCGGCGCTCTACGTTTTCATGGGCAACGACTTTCAGCAGAAATTAAAGAGCTCCATCCTGTCTAAGATTGAGAATGCGATCAGAGAGGAGGGAGGCACCACCAGTAGCCACAGAACATCCGTGTTTCTCTGAAATGGACAAGGATAACAAGACCCAGTTTGTTCTGCAGTGCTTATCTTTGTAGAAATTGTTTTAGTCGTGAACTTCTCTTTGATTGTCTACGTTGCCTCAGGTTGGCTTTTTGCACGACAATGCACGTCATTAAAAAGGAACCATGAATTCTGAGGCACACCAGCCATGTAATTTAGACGAGGCCATCAGACGTGGCCATCAGACATGGAACTAATGCTCCGCCAAAAATGATTCTTCCAAACAGACATGGATCCAACATATTCAAGCAACTCTACCAAAGAGTGTGTCAGGAGAAAGTGGAGGTCTGATATGCATTGGCTAAATCAGTCTGACTGTAATCTGACTGAGATGCTGTGGTGGGACCAGATGCAGGCATTGCATGTCAGGAACCAGCCGGAGGAGTGGATAAAAACAGATGTCAGAGTCTGATTAGACTGTAGGAGAAGGTCACTCCAAGCTATCGCCGCTAATGGATGTGTCACAACCTTTTGAATGTAGGCGCTCACATATTTGCACACATGCACTTTTGTTAAATAAACCACTTTTGTTAAATAAATGTTTTCTTGCCCTGGTTTTGTTGTCCTTTATTTGGAATATTTCTTTCTACAAAATGAGGTTTAGATTAGGTTTTTATTAATCAGGAGTACATTTTTGGGATTTACTGGCAAGAGAAGGGACTAATCGAAAACAAGTAAACACGGACTAGAAGGGTCGGTACACAAATGGCAAGAACAATATTACAGGATTATCTAAACAGGCTCAGTAAAATTTAAAACAAACCAATACCTCACAGAACTTACACAAAGGGCCAGAACTAAATACTGTGCTAATGAGAGCAGGTGTGAAGGAACACAGGTGCAAACAGATGTGTTTATGAACAATACTACGAAGAAAAACAAAGAAACATGGTGAAAGAAGGAACTGAAAGGGGCGAACGCATAGGGAGAAATTAGTGTTTCAGCGCCTTTGGGGTGTTGGTCTTGACACACACAAACAGCTTAGCATTTGAAATATGTTTGTTTCTGCAAGAGGAGAAAGTGTTTAATATGTTGTATGCCTGAAAATATGTTGGTTCCCCAATTTATAAAACCCAGTAACAATATTAATAGAAGAAGCGAAAGTATGTCTTCTGTGTAGCTGTGTGGGAGGGATGGTTGTGGGTTAGTAGTTTCGCGTGTCTGAGTGTGAATGTGTGAGTGTGAAGTGCTCGGCAATTCTAGTGATGATTCTGCAATTCTATGCATTTTGCCTTTGGATGGATTAATTCCCTGACACATGGACATTATATATAATCTCTCAGAGATATTTGTTTTGAGAGAGAATGAGAATTAAAGGCAGAATCACGACCCAAAAGTACATAGATTCTTCTGTAAATTAGTGTATTATAGACCAATTGGGACATACTACTACCTTGTCTTAAAATTCTGCCCTGGGGGTTTGGCTGAGTAGCCAGTGAAGCTCCCTGAAATGACTTTCTGCAGGTTGGGATGTCTGAAAGCCTAAATTACAGCAGTTTTTCCCAATAATATTTTTTTCTCTTTCCTCCGTACTTGCCTTCTATCTTGTCTCACAAATGTTAATTATTTTGGAGAAGGTCCAAGAACCCTCTGTTTTGAACTGTAAATGGGTTTTGCTGAAGGAGACGAGGAACAATGATGCAAGGAGGGATCGATGAAGGATGCATTGAGATAAGGCCCAAAAACAAGTCTCCATTTAGTTTACAGAGCTGGGGTTGATTTCAATATTCAGTATTGATTTGAATTTTGCCTTTGAATTGTATTAAATGCATTGTAAACTGATGGATTTGAATGCACATATAGGACCTGAATCATTGCCTGTTCTGTTATAAATGTAATTTCCAAATGTTATTGCTGTGTTTCTGTTTGTTTCACATCAAACTAGTTTTAGGTGCTCACAATCTGAACAATAGAATTAAGCATGTTGTCCTATGTATCTATGGGTCAATACAAAGCAGGCCAATAACTAATAATCAGTTAAGTGACAATTCCTTTTTCTGACAACCATAATAAAGAGGAACCTGTCATTTCTAGCCCTCATAGGGCTTCTTAAATATTCATGTTCGTTTCCCATTGTGTCTATTGGTTTTAAAAACAAAGGAGATGATTGAATTGACAATATATCGTAGCAGACACATTTTTGCTCTCACTTTCATCATACTGTATAACATCAATGCTGAGCTCCATCAGTCTTCTAACAGAGGTCACTATACAGCCACATAGTAATCTCTTCATTTTTCACCTTTTTGGGACAGTAGAGTAAAACAATAATTCCAAAGGTAACTGGTGGTCGTCTGGGTTAAATGGGAACATTAAAGTGCTTTATAAGAAGAAATTACAGTCTCAATGTAATGCATACAACCGTACAGAAGACTACGGTTCCAGTCTGCTGGAACCAGACATAAGGAAGCACACTCAACGTAGCCAAGCCCTGCCCGCTGTTCAGTCGGTCTGAATAGCTCTGTTTCTTTGCATGTGGGGCATTTTTGTACAGTATTGGGAATGCAGAAGGTCTTGTGAAGGCAACTGCATGCTGGGAAATAAGGGTATTCCCTGCTCTAAAGCAGTACCTGAATATTTTCTTCACTTTCCCTGGACATCTTGAAAGACAAACATCAAGGAGGCATTTTTTTAGTTGTGGGTACGTGACCGATTAAATAAATGTGAACTGTAGGCTGTACCCATATGCATGCCAGTCCCCGCCTGGACCAGTGCATGCCAGTGCCCATCTGGACCAGTGCATGCCAGTCCCCATCTGGACCAGTGCATGCCCAGTCACCATCTGGACCAGTGCATGCCCAGTCACCATCTGGACCAGTGCATGCCAGTCCCCATCTGGACCAGTGCATGCCCAGTCCCCATCTGGACCAGTGCATGCCCAGTCCCCATCTGGACCAGTGCATGCCCAGTCCCCATCTGGACCAGTGCATGCCCAGTCCCCATCTGGACCAGTGCATGCCCAGTCCCCATCTGGACCAGTGCATGCCCAGTCCCCATCTGGACCAGTGTAGGAAGACAATGTCTTTTGGAAATCTTTCCATACCCTAAACAAACAGGTACATACTGGGGGCTTCTGTCCACACACTGTCAGGCACAATAGTACTCATTGGATTTGGAAGAATTGCGCCCATCTGTGAAAATAAAAGTTTGGATACCAACACTTTTTGGGATTTGAATCCTGGTACCTTGACCGTTGTTCACAGAAATGTCAATTGTAATGCCTGCCTCAAACAAAGTAGAAACTGTACTTTACAGAGATAATGTTTCATTATACCATATCAGCACAGATCAATCAAAAAATACTTTCCTTACCAATAATGTCATACCATTAATATGTAGCTGCAGAAGGCTTATGCAAAACTAGATTTGAAACCTCACACAAATTCTGACCCAAACTTTATCTTATTCTGACATTTTAGGTAATACTGAGATAATTCGAAAATAGAATTTACATTTTAAAAGACTCCACTGCATCAAGTTTCTTAGTCCTATGGAGCAATTAAAAATAAACAAGCAAGCAAAATGTGTCACTCTTCCTGCTGTCAGATAACCTGCGATGGAACGTCCAGCTGCTGCCACATTCTTTGTTTCTGCTGCCACATTCTTTGTTCCCTTTTCACTTGGCCCCTGTTGAGATGTACTTGCTAAGAATGAGCAACTAAAAAATAACCAACCATTACAACCAGAATAGCACACGTCAATTCTTGAAGCAGATGGGCTTCTGGGTGCCATTCCATTCAGCA
>JACXGJ010004189.1:0-47511 GCA_016801105.1 Esox niger | reverse complement strand
GTGTGTGTGTGATTGTGTGTGATTGTGTGTGAGTGTGAGTGTCAGAAATGATGATAATGAGCGCAGCACTCTGCGAGTTGTGGGCCATGGCATCGGATTCATCGCCTGTCAAGCCCAATATTGTCCCAGAGGAGAGCAGGTTGTTATACTTTTTTGACAGTCAGACCTCAGCGGAGTGCAGTAACCATGGTGACCTAACCCCGCCCCCGCCCCCGCCACAACCACCACCACCACCACCACCACAATTTCCTGTGGTACAGTGTAAAAGGAGGAGTACCTGGGGAGGGCACTGACTGACTGTGCAGCCAAGCATGACGGGAGACCGCTGTGTAAATGTCACGCCTTGCATTGTGGCACTGATCTACTGTATTCCGAAGCGGATGCATTGATGCCTTTACGCTGTCTCCTTCGTTTTGTCTTTCACCTCACCTTCTCCCTCAATCACTATGAATTCTCCATCCTCTATTATTTATCTATATTTTATCTATTGCTCTATTTGTCTATCTATGCTTTACCAAGGACTGACTCTCTCAGTAGGATTTTCCAGCCAAGATGGTTGCCAGGCCACGAATTCCTATCATAATTACATGGGCATGTTGTAGAGAAATGGACAGAACTCAGTCTCACTAAATCTCTCACATGCTCTCGCTCTCAGCCCCAGATAACACATATTCTCACCACAGTTTTCACATCACCTGCCATGCTTTCACACCCACATGATCACTCATCTGAGAGAAGGAAATGGCTTTCGCTTCTCACAGGAAGCAGCGCCACATTGTTGTGGAAAAGCCTGATGTCACTGACATGAAAGATAAAGGAAGAAATGAAGACATAGGAGAGTTTGGACTGAAATGACATGTCATGTGTGTGAGTGTGTGTGTGTGAGGGGGTGACTGGGGGGGCAATCTGATCAGGTATGGTCTGAGTTACAGTACATCATCAATTCATCAGTACACACACATTGCCAAGCGCAACTTAGAGGAGTTGTTGAGATTTATACAAGAGAAAATGTCCTCCCTAGATATTCCCTCTTCTCTCTTCTATCCTGCTGTGCTCATTCTGTCACTGCATCACAGAGGACAACTGGCTATTCCCTGGGCTTGTCCCTTATGGACACACACACACACACACACACACACACACACACACACACACACACACACACACACACTGTAAATCGACATCGACACAGTGACTTTGAATGATTAGATTTTATGGAGAGCATCGGAGAGAGAGAAAGAGCGCGCGCGTGTGTGTGTGTGTGTGTGTGTACCGGGCTGTGGCAGCTGGCCAGAACACACACGGGGATCCCCTGAATTACAATGACCACTTAAAGAAACCGCGCTGCTTCACTGCCACTCTCTCCGTCCCGTCTTAGAGGAGGTACATGTATGTAATCTGAATTGTCGCTATGTGGATTTGCAGTCTGCCTTCTCTCCCCGGCCTGTGATTGGTCAGGACCAGCGGTGTTTACCAGGCGGGTCGTTCTGCTCACATGATGATGTCACAGTGAGAGTATGGTCAGTCAGCATGCTAGGTATTCTCAGGCACTTTGACTTTTGATCCACCTGTCTGTCTGGCAGGCTGGCAAACTGTCTAGCAGTTGGTTAGTTTTCTGTCGTCTTGTCTGTTTCTCTGTCTGGCCATATTCTCTGTTATGGGGATAAGGAAATGCTGGAGGGGAAAGTAGAGCTGTGCACAGGAGCTCTGCTGCAGGCACTTCTGTTTTTGCCTGCGTCTGCAAAGTGATTACTGACCCCACATCTGCATACCGGGAAGGGAGGGAACTTAGAATTTTGGAAATTCCTTTATTGGCATCAGTGTGTGCCTTGAAAAACAGGACAACAAACACCAGTGAAAATCAGGTCCTCTACATAAATACTCAACCAAAGATGATTTCATTAGATTCTAAAAAATGCATCACCATTTTTCCATATATCCACACACCAAAGAAAATACTCAAGTTCCCCAACACACAGCACTGTCTTTAGGACACCACTGGACAGGACATTCTTGTTTCAATATTTAATTCTGGTTAATCACTGAGCCTCCCTCACCCCAGCCACCAGCATCACCATGTATTTCTCCCAAATAGGGAAGGAAAACAACCTTTGCCACTCAGAGATCCAATTCTCTTAAGACAGTGTGTCTTCACCCTGCTCCAGGGCGCCCCCCTGCCCTGCATGTTTTCGATCTCTTCGCTGCTCTGTCACACCTGATTCAAATGATCAGATCATTATCAAGTGCTTCATGAGCTACATCAGGTATGTTAGGGTAAGGAGATATCTAAAACACGCATGGCATGGGGCGAGCAGGTTTGAGAATTACTGGGCTAGGAAAACCCAGCATCATACTGTGGAACAAAAATGATATATGAGAGAGGGGAGGGACGAGACACACAGTGCAAGCGCATGTGCACGTATAAGTCGTGTGACTGGAAGAAAAATAATCTCTTCTGCGCCCGCGCTACTGCGTGCGTGCGTGCGTGCGTGCGTGTGTGTGTGTGGCTTTATGATCATCCAACGGTGTGTGGCCCTGGTGTCCTTGGATGTGGTTGTCATGGAAACATGCCGGTCTTTGCTTCCTCTTCCTGTACAGTGGTGACCTGTTCTTACAAACACAGGTTGGAGGTGGCATTGGCCACACCCAGTTCATTAGCCATTATTTTACTTGAGCTTTGAGGTGTTTAATGTTTGTAAAGGTCATTTAGGGTCCAGACTAGTAAACGTGTACTATTTATTGTTCTTCCTATTCATTTTAGTCACTTTCTGCACATTTCACAAAGGAACTTATGGAACATGAATGCAAACATGATAAGGAGAAGAAGGGTTGCTCACAGTTGGCTTAGCCAATCATAAAATAACACATGCATTCAGTTACTTCACTTAAAAATAATTGGGTTTGATATTGTCAGAAATAGTCCAGATCTCGGAAAGGTACATATAATTTCAGTCTGGGAGAATGAACCTTGAAACACTACCATTTCCAGTATAAGAAATGTTTGGTGTTGACAGAAATACCACTGAACTTTCCCTGTGAGGCAGAACTTGTGAAATTCCCCTTAGCACACCTAGTTGGGAAAAGAGCAACCAAATGTTGGACTCTCCTAACACACTGACACGCTTTAGAGCAGTTGGCCCAGAAATAATAGCTATATTCAACCTCAAGGCCATCAATAAAAAATACTCAAACAAATCAAAATCTCCTACAGAAACAATTTAGAAAATTATTTTCAGCTATGAATTTGAATGTTACAAAATCCTGAATGAATAGATCAAAATAGCACAACACTGTGAAAGGATGAATGGTCTCCTTAACCCTAAAAAGGAAGATATTAACAATATACAGACTGTTAACAATATGTCCTCCTCCAGTGCTCTAAATATAATTAATTGATTTATACTTATTTTGTGGAAGTCTGATTTACCACACTTCTGTGTGCTAAAGGAAACAAATCTGGATTTTGTTTGGAAAAAACATGAATATGTCCTGGCCTGTCTTAAAAAAACAGTCAAATAGACCTGCAAATCTCTGATGTCCTGATCATTGTTTTCATTGCTGTGTACAACTCTCATGTTATTTTCTCTTTCATATATTTTATATGTATTTTTTATATATTTTAATACATATTTAAATATATTGTATTATTATTGCTTCTTAAAGGTTTGGTTTGGCAAAAGTGGTACAGTAAGCATCCATTAATGCCTATAAAACACTTAATGAATTGAATTGACACACACACACACACACACACACACACACATTCCAGTCTCCCAGTCAGCATGCATGCTGCAGCGGTAGTACTGTTAGAGATCTATCTGACACTCTGCAGCAGGAGGGAGAGGACTGGACGAGAATACACAATGATAACCCCCCACCTCTTCTACTCCTTTATCTTTTCTCTCTCCCTGTATGTCTCTCTCTCTCTCTATATATATATATATCTTACTGTCTCCCTTTCGCTCTCTGTTTCTTGTACACTTCCACTCCTGTCACTCTCTGTCTCTCTCCCTCTGTCTTTGACATTCAGATTATCTTTTCCTTTTTCATCCCAAATGTTCTCTCTCTAACACACATACACACACACACACACACACACACAAATCCCCAGGGGACCCTCTCCACTCCACTACCTGTTGTCTAGGCAACCACACACTGTGTGTGAACCATGTGACGAGGAAGGTGAAGACCGCTCAGATCTGCCGCATCAACACTGACACACACACACACACACACACACGCACAGTTTACACATCTACACACTGTGGTGCACTGACTGACACACGTTGTTCACAAAGTTCCCAACAAAATAGTATTATGGCCTTTACCCTGAAGAATCAAATGTCCAGACACACACGTCTGCTTGTGAGCGCTCTCACACGCACGCATGCAGGGACATTTACATTCCCCGCTGTGATAGTTGATAACTGTTGAGCTTGTGTTCTGACACAAAATGGCTGCCGCGTGCGTCCACCAGGTGGGTGCCGAGCTTCATGGGTGGTGGGGAGGTATTCCCGCCTTCTGCAGAGGGCTTTGAGACCTGGTGGAAAACATGTATTAATATAATGTGTGTGCGTGTGTGTGTGTGTGTGTGTGTGTGTGTGTGTGTGTGTGTGTGTGTGTGTGTGTGTGTGTGTCTGTGTGTATAGATGTGCGCGCTCAGCTTGTGGAGCAGCAGCGGTGTTTGGAGCAGCAGACAGAGATGCGGGTGCAACTGCTTCAGGACCTTCAGGACTTCTTCAGGAAGAAGGCTGAGATCGAGACTGAATACTCCAGGAACCTGGAGAAACTGGCCGAGAGGTTCATGGCCAAAACTCGCAGCACCAAGGACCACCAGCAGTACAAGTAAGGCGCGTGTGTTTGGGCTGGAGCATTGCATATGCAGTGCCCTTTATTGGGACACTGAGGCAGCTTTTTTCTTCAGTCAAAAGTTTCAATGCAAAATCAAACTATTACTGCGAAAGTTCAGATGCTTTTGAGGGTGTACAAATTGGATTCTTATACATAGTCCTATACACAGCCACTTTCAGAGAGCTGAAAGTATTGGGGCCAGGTGTTTGTGGTTATTAAGGTTCCCATCGCTTCATTTTTGCTGGCATAAGAGAGCTTTCTATGGCTAGACCTGATTCGTAGTTTTGTTTGCCTTTGAGTTGGCAATTGGTGTCTGACAACATGAGGGCCAAAGAGGTGTCAGTGAAATTCTAGGATCTCATTATGGCACGGAAAAGTCTGAACACATCCGTCAGAAGCATTGCTAAAACCATCGAAGGAAAACAACAATTTGGAACATTGGATGAATCAATATAAAAAAACATCCGGAAAACTCTTGGAGCTAGATGTCAGCCTCTACCATCCGTACAAGACATCCAATTTAAACAGTTTCAAGTCTTGAAGACATAAGAAGAAAAAATGCTGTACAATGCTTTTATGGTCATGTATATTTTTACTTTAATGGATATACATGCATTGGATTCTGTGTCTTGCAGAAAGGACCAGAACCTCCTATCTCCGGTTAACTGCTGGTACCTTCTACTGAACCAGGTTTGTACAACACGAGGAAGGGTAGTAACACCAGTTGGGAATTGGTTACACTGTGTTTGGGTAATGTAAACTGTCCCTGTCTCCAGGTGAGGAGGGAGAGTAAAGACCACGCCACCCTCAGTGACCTCTACCTGAACAACGTCATCACCCGCCTCACACACATCAGCGATGACTCCGCCCGCTTGCTCAAGAGGGTGAGCAACTGGTAGCCTCTGTTTAGAGCACGTGCTGCACAATGGACGGGGTCACAGTTTTTAGTTGCCTCCACCCAAGGAATAAGGGGTTGGACAGCATCATTAGCATAGCCGTTACATTGAGAAAGCGCCAGAAAAAGAGTTGCAAGACTTACTGAGTTCAAATGGAAAGTGACGCCCCTTGTTTTCCCCTGTGTATTTTCAGAAAAGCCTGTGAGCTAAAAGCGGGTTTAACCTGATGGGTTTTAATCAAAAGTACAGTAGTGGCCTACATTTTCCCTTGTGCATTTTCAGTGTTTTCTTGTGTGTGTTCAGAGAAGCCTGCTTCAGAGTACTGTAGAACTAGTTAAACACACACCCCCGCACAAACCCTTTCCAAGTTCAGCTTAGCACGTTTATACAAATCTCTCTGTCTCCTGTTTTATTAATCATGCCTAAAGTGCTGAACTACTTGCTGGCTATTCAGAGCATGCCTAGACAAAGAGCCTTACTGGCTGTGTTATAGCTGCTTATGAAGCTCTAGCAAACAGATGACACTTGTCAGTCAGTGTGAGTGAGCTCAGGGTGACACCGGCTGGTGACCATGACAACGCTGAAGTTGCTGACAGACTGGTGTCCATGGCGACAGGCTCAGCTGGTCTCCCTCTCAGCCAGCGAGCTGACGGAATAGGATTCATCTGTTCTGCGATTCCAGAGTCATTTGGCTTAATGCAATATTAATGCCGTGCAGAATGCCAACTGCCAAACTGGAAGGAGCTATTTAATACATGAGAGGGACTCAGGGAGCTTCTGGGAGTCAGGGGTTATGAATTCCTACCCTTTTCTTGCCACTATTTGTTTTATTTAAGGATTCATCTGGATGTTTGTGGATTCATAGATTTATTCATGATGAAATAATGAAATAATTTGCAGGGAGGGCCTTGGTAGATCTGTAGCCTACTGAGTTCTTATAACCACTCTACTTTGTTAAACTTCCTCTCTCTCTTCCTCAGTCTCACTTTTTCTCCTCCTTCTCTTCCTCCTCCTTTTTTTCAGAGTAAGGAGATCACCTTTCAGTTGCAGGAAGATTTGATGAAGCTCCTGAATGAACTCTACACTGTGAGTGACATCATCGCAACCTGCCAAGCATTGTTAGCTCTAGGAAGTCCCTTTTCCTATAATCACACATTTAAAAATCAAAGTGTTGTAAAGGAAAGTTGCTCATTGAAGTGTTGGAATAATGGATGTTTGGGGGTTATGGTGGCAGTGATAGGAGATTGTGGCCTATGTAATGGACATTAAACAGGAGAGATTTTAAACAGGAGGACATGTTACATGTTACCTAAAGCCTTTCTGCTTCCATGTACAAATAAATAATAAATGTCAGTTTAATCTTTTTAACCATTGCCGAATGATTTGCATAGCGGTTGACCAATGCATTGTGGGCTGTGCCAGGTGATGAAGACGTATCACATGTATCACACGGAGACGCTGAGCGCCGAAACCAAGCTGAGGGACGCGGAGCGCCAAGTGGGCGTGGGGAAGGGGGGGCCTGGCGGGGGGGTGGAGCCCCTGTTCGGCATGCGGATTGAGGAGCGCCACCAGCGGCGCAACGCCGCCCGCAAGATGGAGAAGATGAGGGAGAAGGTATGGAGAACCCTGAGGGAAGAACCTCAAGGCATCTTAGTTCCAGGATTCATGTTGATTTAATAGGATTTGCAAAAATGGTCTCTACTCACATCTTTCTTTAATTTTCTTTCTCTGTCTCTTCTTTTCCCTTCTTTCTCCTTCTCTGCATTTTCTGATTTGGTCTCACTCTAGAGGAAGGCCAAGTATTCTGAGAACAAGCTGAAGTCCCTGAAGGCCAGGAATGAGTACCTTCTAACGATGGAGGCCACTAATTCCTGTGTGTTTAAATACTACATTCATGACCTGCCTGACATTATAGATGTGAGTACACCTGAGCACGTGCCAGCGTACAGGCGCACACACACACACACGTGCCAGTTTCACTCTAACCCAAGCAGTGTTGGCAAAAATGGTCACGCGTGTATCGTTCTTTAACCAATGTCCCTCCCCTCAGTGCTGTGACCTGGGGTATCACTCCAGTCTGAGTCGTGCGCTGAAGACCTACCTGTCTGCAGAGCTGAGTCTGGAGGCGTCCAGGCGAACAGGGCTAGAGGTGCTGGAGGGGGCTGTGGAGGGCCTGGATCCTGCCCGCGACAGACAACGCCTGCTGGGCCTCTACCCCACAGCCTTCTGTCCCCCGCCACGTTTCAGCTTCCAGCCCCACATGGGGGATCCGGTGAGTGGGCATAAATAAATACACATTCACACGCAAAGGTGTACATAAACACAAATATGTTAAAACATATGTTCCCTTTTCCTGTCAGGTGACCCAGATAGCAGCCCAACCACAGGTGCAGGCGGAGCTGACGTCCAGGCTACAGCAGCTCCAGTCACGCCTCTCCACCCTTAAGCTAGAGAATGAGGAGGTGAGACAAATCTATCCCACAGCCATATGTTCAGCGGCTTCACACTGTGCTTCGCTTTTCACTTGACACTTATGGAAACGAATACACGTGTCAATAACGGAGACATACAGTTTTCCAAGTGTGCTTTTTTGTAGTTCGGTTGACTTTCTGGTTGGATCGTGTTTTTCTAACAGATGTTGACTTAAAAAGATTGTTTTGGTTGCCGGAAGCTGTAGCTGTTTGGGGTTGTGTAAAGTGTGTTTATGAACAGTGTATAACTGGTGAGCAGATTGTGTATGGTTCTATGGTCTGTTGTCTTATCCTGAAGGTTACAGAAATGCTGATGGAGACTAGAGTAATGAGCTGCATCTGCATTTCTCAGCAACACACACACACACACGCACACACAAACTGTAATTACCATGCACAAACAAACACACTCACACACCATCTGCATCTTGGAGATTAAGACACCAATACACACTTGCTCAAACCTGACATCCATGAATATCTCACATCCACACCGTTAATTATCCATGAGTGATTACTTTGGTCTAATCTCGACTCCACCATCGGTACCAGGTGAAGAAGACATGGGGGGCCACACTCACCACCCTACAGGACATGACAGTGTTGGATGACTATGACGTTTCCCAGAGTTTCACCCATAGCCCTTCATCAGAGTCGGTTAAGTCCAGTGTGTCAGATGGCTACCTGAACAAACCCAGCCTGGCCAAGCGCCGTGCAAACCAACAGGAGACTGAGCTCTTTTATTTTACGGTGAGAAACAAACACACACAGACACACACACACACACACAATATATGACATACAGTAACAGTCAAAAGTTTGGACACTTACTCTTTCAAGGGCAGACGTGAAGTTAGTAAAGGCTACATGTTATTTTGTCTGGTGCGCAGAAGTTCCGGGAGTATCTGGAGGGCAGTAATCTCATCTCTAAACTACAGGCCAAACACGACCTGCTGAAGAAAGCAATGGCTGAAGGTAAGAGACCCTCCGATTTATTTGTTATCCTGCTCCATAATTCTAACTTCTAGGCTTGTTTTGTGAATTCTCTCTCTCACTGACTCTCTTTTACAGCTTTGAATACCTGTTGTTTTAATAAATACTACATAGTTTAACCGCTGGCTTCTGTCTGCCTGATTGAAAATGTCTGGGCCATTTGTTTTCCCGTGTCTTTCACGTCTCTCCAGGTCAAATAACGGACACACTGACGACTAGGTATGCCCTATCCTCTCTTTAGAAATCTTATTGACTGAAGCGCAACTAGTCTGTAGCTGTTCCTCTCTTTTAACTTGTCTCACTTCTTGGCTTCTAGCTTGGTAATATAAAATCACTTTAATCAAGTCTTTCTCTCCATCTAGCCGTGGACGAAAGAACTCGCACAGCAAACAACAGGTAATGTTTTCCCTATTCTCTCCCGCTTCGTCCTCATGGTTCATCAGTGTGTGTTTGGCTAAATGCCAAGGTGTGTTTTCTAGGACTCAACTAAAGCCATTCCTTTACTGGTGGAAAGCTGCATCCGCTACATCAACCTCCATGGTGAGTCACGCTGCTCAAAACAAAATGGCGGATCCTCCACTTAGCCAGTTCATGGGTTAGAGGTCACCTCAATCCTTCCCTCATCTCCCACAGGCCTTCAGCACCAGGGAATATTCCGTGTGTCTGGGTCGCAGGTGGAGGTCAACGACATCAAAAACTCCTTTGAGAGAGGTAAGAGCTCTACATGACATCATCAGAATCGAACAGCCTGGTCAGGGAAGAGAAAATGAATTACAGTGTCTGTCTCTGTTGCCCAGGTAACGACCCCCTGATTGATGAGGAGAGTAACCATGACATCAACTCTGTTGCCGGAGTGCTAAAGCTCTACTTCCGCGGGCTGGAGAACCCGCTCTTCCCCAAGGAGAGATTTAATGACCTAATGGCCTGTGTCCGTGAGTAGCATTTACTTCTTCCACAGTGTGGGGAGTTGGCAGTACAGGGGTAAGTCTATGTTTTAGCAGTAGCATTGTGTGTGTGTGTGTGTGTGTGTGTGTGTGTGTGTTGTAATTTGGGAATGTGTGTTTTAGCTCAGAAACGTAATTGACTGCGAGTGAGATTTGAATAGCACCTAAATGCAGTGTGAAAAATAAATCCTTAGCAGTTGTAAATATGCCCTCTAATTCAAAACCTATTTGAAATGAAAATATTCCAGTTACTTTGCGTGCTCTGCGTAAATGCACTGTTAGAACTAGAAATCCATAAATTATCAGCACCTGTGCTGTGACATTCATTGACAAAAAGAGTGGTTTTCAAATAATTAATACAAAGCGTTATGAGTAATACATTCAATTTGGGTACTGTCAAAATGACTCCCTCGGTATTGTCATCTCACAACTCCCTTCATCTGTCTCCGTCTTTCTGAAAAACATGAATGCACCGAGCTACTCAGGAGAGCGAAATGGGGAGGGGGGGGCTGCCTTTCTTGTTGGCTGCTTACATTTCAGGATGTGTCAGGATTACAAACACTTCATGAGTTCCTGGGAATATCACTGACAGCTGGTGCTTGTGTGCCTGTGTCTCCACAGGTATTGAGAGCCTGTATGACAGAGCTCAGTGTATTCATAAGATTCTGCTGGGCGTTCCTCGGGCAACTCTGGTCGTGATGCGCTACCTATTTGCCTTCCTCAACCAGTGAGTATTTCTGCTAACAAAGAACCACACAGAAACACAGAATACGTATTGGGTTCATCTAGAACTGGGGTGTCAAACACGAAGGGCTTCAACCGGGTCAAAGGGGCTGAACTTTCCCTCTGATTTGTGATGTCCAATTGGTGTTCAAAGCCTTGTGTCAACGCAGCAATTGCCAATGGGTGTGTGGGAGTCAAAGGTCGGGACGCACATCCAACCAAGTAATTCTTCTTCAACTCATACTGCTCTATCAACCAGGAAGTACTCCAAAAGCTACCTGCTAGAATGCGTCTTAGAAAGGCAAATCAGTCCGCATCACTCCCACCAACCCAATCAACTCCTGGGCATGTACAACCCAATTTGCGATGTAACGCCATACATCGCTGCATTTTTAATTGTATTCTACGCTTACTGTCAAGCTTTCAGTGATTATTATCAAGCCAGACATTATCCTCTCTACACAGAATATTGAACAGGTTTGTTGTGCATTTCTTTCAGTTTTTACTCTTGTCACAGATCACACAGAATCTCTGTCTGTCCTGACTGTCTTGTCTGTGGCAGAACACAAGATCTCATTCATGCTGCTTCAAATAGAACTCTACAGGAGGTGTGAATAGGAGTAGAGCGAGAGAGGTGTGATCTACCAACGCACAGAAGAGTGTGAATGTTAACTTACAGATTGTGTATGATTGACATTCAGCATCCTTCTACGACTGTCCATGAGCACTAGTTACACCGTAGAAAGACATTAAGGAGCTTTTCTGTTACATTTCAACAGTATACTCACTTCTGTGCCTGTGCCTGAATGTTGACTAAAGTGAATGTAATGCTAATGTGGTAACCAGAGCATGTGACCTGTGTTTAAAAGGGATGGGCAGTTCCTAAATGAATACTTCTCTGTGAAATTGCAGTGTGCGATTTACAAGAAAGCCAGCAATTTTACTAAACCTGCAAGTATTTTTATGGGTATTGTCTTGCACCCTTCATCCGGGCAACATTTCTATTATGTGTATTTAAAGTACAATATATAAAACACTTTTTCATGTATTGTACTTTACGTATCGTTGGCCTGAAATACAGTCCGATTCATTGTTCAGGGCTGGAACTAATTTAAATAACAACCAGAATCAATGAGTAGTTTTATTTCTGACATTTGCATTTGCGGAATCAACTAATGTAGCTCAAAGAACGGATAGCAGTTAAAGCAGACAACCCTTCCTGGGTTCACATAGTGGGTGCGGTGGAGATGATCTTTGTCCTGTGGCCCCCAGCCTTTCCCAGTATAGCGATGAGAACATGATGGATGCTGGGAATCTGGCCATCGTCTTTGGCCCCACCCTCCTGCCCACGCCCGATGCCCTTGACCAGGTGGCCTGCCAAGCGCATGTTAATGAGGTCATCAAGACGGTCATCCTGCACCATGACAACATCTTCCCTGACCCCCCAGAGTTGCCTGGCCCAGTCTATGAGAAGTGCATGACTGGAGACCAGTACTGGTGAGACCGAAGAACTTAACTTTATATATTCCAGCAGAGCAATCATCGTTTTTTTGTCTGTTCAACCATTTTGTGAAAAAAGTCTGCCTGTTATCAGTCCTGCAGAATTATGGTACTTAGACTCCTTTTTGTTCTTCTTTTTACATTTCTATTTCTGACTCTTTGTTAACTCCCCCCATTATTCTCTCTACTTCCCTCTCCACATTGTCTCTTTTTCTCAGCGAGAGTCCATTCAGTGAGCCGGGTGGGGAGGCGGAGCCTGACGGCGGTACAGAGACCCAGACTAGTGAGGAGGGTACGCTTTGACCTCCGACCCCTACGCAATCACCTAGTGGGCGTCTCTCTCATCCACCAATGGACAGCCGTCTCCATGGCAACAGTTATTCTAGAGACCCCCCACCCGTCTCTGTGTGTGCAGCATGTTAGCCATTGTTGGATAGAGGGGGCTGCGATGGGGCAATAGCTAACTAAGATTCTTAGCTATGTTTTTTTTTTACGTTCCCCATTTCCTCATTGGCGGAGCTTGAGGAAGGTCAAGCCGGGGACAAGTGATTGACATTGTGGAATCTGAGCAGTAACAATTACCAACATGTCCCCGTTGATCAAACTGTCTGTTTCCCGTATGTCAAATCTTTCACCAGGTTTCTCTCTCCACCTCAATCTTTATTCTATTACTCTCAGAGGGAGAAGTCGTAGAGGCGGTGGCCAGGTATGACTATACTGGCCGTTCGGGAAGAGAGCTCTCTTTTAAGAAGGGCACATCTCTGCAACTGTTCCAGCGGGCGTCACATGACTGGTGGGAGGGGCGACTCAATGGCACTCATGGTCTGGTGCCTCACCAGTACATTACACTAAAGGACAGGCAAGTACACCGCTAAAGCACAGCTAGGACATATTAAGCATGTAGGTAGTACATAACTACCACATATTGTAGTTAACCACCTATTCATGCTAACTTAACCATACCAACGGAATGTATATTGTTAGAAATCAGCCGTTTCATGTAGTGGTTGTAATAATAATTTGCGTACCCGGTTGTCAAGGGAGAGAGTAGATCATTTGTTTATTGCGGCATTGTAATGTTGGTTACAAGCTGTTATATACATTGAGGGGCGTGTTTAAGTAGCAAAGCCAAGACAGTAACCCTCATGCCAAATGGTCAATGTAAACATTCCTGTGGTTATCAGAGCGCAACCTATAGAGAGATAATCTAAACAGAGAGGTGTTTCTGTTGTTCTCATTATATAGGCTCATTCACTTCCAATGAAACGTACATTCATATTGTAGTTGTTAATGCTCAGATCCCACAGTATAACATGCACACAACCAGAGATTTTACAAAATACTAGATTGATTCCACATACTGTTAGTCACTGTGATTACTATGAACAAATGCAGATGTACAAAAATACTTGCAGTGCATTCAGGGTATTATTTATGTTTACGCCACACCTAAATAACATTATATTTCTATAATGACTGTAGATTTCTTGTCTTCACAATGTACAAAAACAAAATGCAGCTCTATAATGTTTCTTGATTGAAATTACACTGGACTAACACAGTCCAGTGATATACCAATTACAATACGCAAAAATAGTTAGAAAATTACGTTCCGTTACAGCATTCTTTAGGAATATTAGCAAATTAATTACCCATTCATTATTTATTATTTTACAATCCTTTTTAGTAAAAATTGATTCATTGATACACTACAGTTAGTAACCTGTTGATTAATTAATTTGGAGTGACTACTTACTGTCCACTGTATTGATTGACTTATTGAGTTTCTTGACTGGTAGTGTAACAGATTCTGTTAGGTCCTGATTGGTAGAGTAACAGGTTGTAATGCTGATTTGGTTGGTGTGTTGTTTCAGGCCTGACTCTGCATTGACCGTGGACAGTGACAGTGGGAGCACCAGCAATGATGACAAGAGAGCCAGAAGTGAGCTGAGTTCTCCTACAGACAGACCGCCTGAAACCTACAACAGGTCAGTTGTTAAACCACCACACACCAATGACATATCATTACCAACAGACTTACAGTAAAAGTCAGTCATTACCAACTGACCACCACAGACCTACAACAGAATCCCAGAACTTAAAGGTGATTTATTACTAACAGAACACTGGAGACCTGCACATTTGACTGACTTCATTAGAAACTAAAAAGCTAAGTAAGTGGTTTAGGAAGAGTATGGATTTAGTAGAGTGTAAACAGTCTGCTTTGTACGTCTGTCCACAGCAGTCACCGTCGGAAACGGACTGATCTTTTCCGCCGCCCCCTTGGTCGCTCTAGTGACCATGGTAACGGAGGGCCGTTGGAAAGGAGCTCGCCACCCGTCACTGGTCACTTCAGCCCGCGTGAGTTACTTCTGGGACGGGGCAATGGCTTAACCCCGCCCCTTGACAGCCCTGAGCGTCGTCGCCGTTCCACTGCCGCGGTAACCCTTACCGTCAGCCGCCACGATTCGCTACGTCGGCCGGAAGACACGCCCATCCGGCGCTCCAGCAGCGGGCAGCACGGCTTTTGCTCCAGGGCCCTGGACCCTGACACGCTGGCACAGGTACACACACACACACACACACACACACACGCATGCATACAGTACAGTATTTAATGAAAAACCAACATGCTACTTGAATTGCCTTCTCTCTCGTTTCTCCACCTCCCTTCACATTCCATTCACATGACCTCCCCCCTTCTCTCCCTCTCTCCCTCTCTCCCTCTCTCTCTCTCTCTCTCTCTCTCTCTCTCTCTCTCTCTCTCTCTCTCTCTCTCTCTCTCTCTCTCTCTCTCTCTCTCTCTCTCTCCCTCTCCCTCTCCCTCTCTCTAGGACATAGAGAGTGTGAGTGTGGCTCTGGGGGAGCTGCGGCAGTTGGAGCGCGGGAGCTGCCGACCGGCTCCTGATGTGGTGCTGGACACTCTGGAGCAGGTGAAGAACGGCCCGAACACTGCCTGCTCCTCCGAGTCGCCCAGCCCCCACAGCACCCCCTCCACCCCGGGGACTCCCGGTACACCTAGCCCACTGAGCCCTCTCAGTCCCCTCCCTGGCCCCCCTCCAACGCCTCTCCGGTCCGCCAACCCCTCCCCTGACACTCTGGGCTCCTTCAAGCCTGTGGCAGGGGCTTCGCTACGTATGGGAGCTCCACTTCGCCCGCCGGCCCTCAGGCCAAAACCCTCGGTGCCCCCGAAGAGCAGTACTCCTCCTCTCCCCCCGCCACTTGACAAGTCCTGCACCATGTGAGCCAAACCAGGCCGACCCGGGCCTGTGTCAAGCCAAAACTGGGCCAAAATAAAGAAGAGTGGAGAACAGGGTACCTGCTTACTGTTTATAATCATGAAGAGGGGTGGAAAACAGTAAGACAGATTTGAAACTTAAAGGGTTTTATGTAGTAATACAAAATAATAATATTATATGATCTATGATATGCCATGATATTTGTGTGTGTTGTCAGGTTGGTGTGTACTCTCTTCGTGGTGTATAGGAGTTTACTTTCTCCATGTATCGATGCATTTATCAAGGGGTAGCTACATGATTGGGACGGCCGAACGGGAGAAGTACAGATTAACAGCTAAAGAAAGCAGAAATCCTAGGCTGTAAAAGAGACTTGGTCCGATGTGGGAAGTGTATTTCTCCTCCAGTGAAATCTAGTTTCAGTGATGTGAACGTCGACTGTACTGTCGTAACGAAGGTAGGCCTGAATTAGCTCAGGAGCCTATCACCAAAAGGCTGCTGTTTTCTTAGTGTATTCTGATTGGCTGCTGCATCAAAGTGGGATTTTTGATTGGCGAAGCGCCAGAAAGGGAGGTGCAAAGTGAAGAGGTGCCTGCTGGGTAAGGGGGGGCTCACACAGTGTGGAAACCTAAGTGTGGCTGTCTGTGGGAATTTTTTTTATGATTTTTTATTTCACTTGGTTCCGCTGCTAAGCTCACTAATGCCTAGACCGAAGCCTCTTGAGGTCCTTGGTGACAAAACTCACCTTCTATTTAACTAATGTTCAGCTATTTCATGAATGTTTCCGTATTTAACTACGACTGTTCAGCTCTTTATTGAATGTTCAGTGGGCACAGGGGTGGCGTTTCCCTACAACAAAACAGCCTTCTCTTGTGTTTCAAAGAACTGACACACTCAGGCCACGGGAAATGATTTGAAGGTACAGGGCCGGAGTGACTTTTTAGAAGAGTCACTGTAGTTCTGTACATTTCCCTAGACTAGGGTGTGTGTGTGGTTTATTTCCCATTACCCCGTGTGTGCGTGTATGTTCTTCGCCTGCCCTCGTTCTGTTCCTTTGTAAGTGCGATGTTGGATAAAATGATAATGGATTATTCATGTCTGCCTTTAGTACCGGAACATGTGCAGGAAAGTGTTGCGGATGTTGTGTGTTTGGTGTGCACGTGTATTGGCACTCTGTGTGTGTGTTTGTGTGGGTGTCCGGTTGTGTTACACTTAAGTCACTAGATAACCTTAAAAGTTCACAGTAAGCTAACAGGGTGGGGCTTTTGCGTGTAAATGCCCAAAATACACTTGAACAACAGCACACTGAATGTGTCCTCCGGGCGTCTGGAACTGGGGTGTGTGTGTGTGTGTGCCACTGTGTGCGTGAGTAGTACTGGGGTTGCGCGTCTAAGAATGGGCTATGGCTGAGCATGGTGTGTGTGTGTCAATGCGAAAGTGCCTTTTTTTACCCATGTCTTTTGTGTGATCCACTCACGCATGTCCTGAACGAAAAACGGCAGCAGCACTCCGAAAGAAATAATCATAGTGTTTAGTAGAAGACTGAATTATGAATCCTCTAGTTAATCCATTGTGACATTGCACTTTGATGTGTAGGGAAAAACCGTGTACTTGGCATGTAGCATTATAACATGTGAACAGGTGCATTTTAAGGGACATTGGTTTCTCTCTGAATGTTTGATAGGTAAAGGAAATGGTTTTGTCTGTTAGTGTTGCTGTATCTGAAACTACTGAGCTTCCAAATGATGAGCTCTTATAGCCAAATGGATTGTATTGATGTGTTGTATTTATATTATAAATAAAAGGTAATACACGAGTGCATTTTGGTTGGTAGCGCCTGAGATACCGCCTCGATCGCCCCATGTGAATGTATGGGGCAATGACAGTTTGCTGTGGTTGACTGCAAACTCACACCAGAACTACCCACACACGGTGAAATTCCCACTTTCAAAATTGCATGTTTTTGAGGGGACTTCTATACATCCATGTTCCCTAACCTCAACCTAACATTTATGGTTCAACCTATCACCTAATGTATAATGGCTAAACCTAGTAGTTAACACCAATTCTAACATTATCACCAATAGTAAGTCATCCTCTAAACCCTTAAGGTGGAAATAACATTTGTCCCAGTGGGGATAAAACCTCTGTGGAGGCAGATTTGCCTGGTTGTAATATCCTAGTAAATACACGTCAACCTTTTCCTGCAGTCAACAACTTTATTTAGAAATTAAAACAGCTAAATTAGTGCCACAACCAAACAATTACTTTTACAGTAAAACATAATTATGAATTTCTTTAAAAACGCAGCAACATATAAAGAATGAACATAAATTGAACAGAAGTGTTTTTGTTACATAGCAGCGTCATGCCCCGTTCAGGGGGAGAACATTTTCTATCCTGTCATGGAACAGAATACAACGACAGACACAACGTCTTAATACAGCAGTTCAGTGATAGACGTTCATGTCTGACAGCGTGACGTCTTTGGTCTGGGACTGATTTGGCATAGCAAACGACGAGCAGGATTTAATGCCATCGCTGGATCTAAGCATTTTGGGTTTAATCAGCGTTTTGGTTTGAGCCCACATATGCACTGTTTTCCGTTAATTGGATCACAGCAAATACCTGAACAATTACCTTTAAAAATCCTCAATTCCTACAACCAGCGGACTAAATTCACAGCATAATGCATAACCGAACAGTTGGAGCGCTGGTTTAGTATTACACAAAACAAAGCGTAATAACGGAATCATTCAGCAAATCCAGACTGTCTAACATTGAGATTGGACTGTGCCTACCTTTTTAAAAAATAAATAGAAATGACTAAAGCCAAGTTCCTCTGTTGACACCAATCCGAATGTCACAAGAATGTCACTCGAGCGACAATCAACTGAACACCTAAGCCTGCTTTCTTTACCCGTCCCCATAAGGTATGCTAACATATGGTGTGCGTGTGAAGCAGTGCAATAACGGCAAGCCCGATCACCCTCTCAGCCCTTGGAGCCAGGTTTAAGGGTGCTGAAGGGTTTCGAGTTCCTCAGCGAGCCGGAGATCTCCTGCAGGAAGGTGGTGATGTGGGAGTCCTTCTCGGACTTCCTGCCGTCAAAGATGACCACCAGGGTAAAGTGTGGTTCCGGTCGAGTTAGGTAGTAGGTACTCTGGACCTTGTCATCGTAGAAGTGCACCACCTTGTCCAGCGCGTTTAGCTCGGCCTCCCGGTCACCCATCATCATGATGACGTTGGGCCAGTGAGTGAGCGGCCGCTCGCCCCCCGGCAGCGAGACCACGGCGGGGAATTGCTCGACCCCCTTGGGTGCCTCGCGGTACGAGTGTGGGTGGTGGTAGCCGTGGCCCTGGAAGCTATCCGAGCAGCGGTTGTCAAACACCAGCGACACATTGCTGGCGTCGTGCTTGCGGACGAACGAGCATATTTTCCCATGGTAGTCGGGCGCGGTGCGTGCCGTCAGGGCCTTCATGTCGGCCGACGCCGTCTGGCGGCTCAGCGCCTCATGGAAGTAGAAGCTGAACTTAGCCAGGAGCGCCCCCTGGAAACGCTGCAGCCACGCGTACAGGTGGGGCGTCTGCACGGCCTTCTGGGACTGGCCCCCGAACAGGTGCTTGCGTGTCTCCTTCTGGCGCTGGAAGAGCTGGCCCCAGGCAGTGAGCTTGGAGTTGGCCCCGTGCAGACTCAGCAGGGCGGGCAGGAAGTGCCACTCGGAAACCTGGGCTTGGCAACGCAGCAGCTGTGTGACCACGTCCACCTCCGTCTGGAACCCGCCCTCCACGCGGCCAAGGATGGGGTGGTGGAACCTGGGAAGGAGATGGAGGAGCCATACAAATCAATCAACTCTACTATTGACTAAGACCAATTGTCCTAATGATGAATAATGCTAAAGCTAATTACTGTAGGGCAAGAGGCTGACTGTGGAAGCGGAACAGTACTGGACGTCTCCAGTCGCTCTGTGCTTCTTGGGATTTGTTCTTATGGCAAATTTGTGTGGGCGTCTGGGTGTGCAAGTCTTGGCCCTGATTAGCAGATCATATCCTGTGTGTGTATTCTTGTATTAATAGAGCTGATTACTTTTCCTGGCGGCGCTGACGGCTGTGGGAGAGAGTCACCTTCACCCCTGACGGCACAACCACCCGTGTTCACCAGAACATGACCCGCTGCAGTGTGAACTACGACTCAGCCAGGCAGGGAGTTTTTCTGTGTCGGGCTTGCTTTGGTTATGGCTGAGCTAAATCTCATATCTGCTGATTTCAGCAGAAAGCCACTCGCCACCCCCAACTGCTCGCTTCCCTCCCCATACTCTCAATCTTCATTTATGAAGTGTATTGTCCCCTCACACTGTAATTGCTTACACACACGCACACACATTTTGTTTTCTGTCCTTGTGGGGACCCGCTTACCCTAAACTCAACCTAACCATTATGCCTTAACCAAATCTTGACAAACCCATAACCTAATCTGTAATGCATAAACCTAAAAGGGACCCCAGATGTATTGATGGACCTGGATCAAAACAACAGGGCTGGGTAATAAAAATGATTACATACATTTTCTTATCATAACAAAATATGTACATTTTGTGGATGGCAATACTATTTGCCTTTCTTGGACTTTTTCACATTTTGTGATAAAGAATTCAATTGTGACTGTATTTTCAACAATCTATGCAATATTTTGTAATGCCAAAGTGTAATAAATGTATACAGCTCTGGAATAAACGTTGAACACTACACCTTTTTCCTTCCTTTCCAATTAAGCTGAAAAGGAAAGTTTTCAGTGAGCAACAGAAGCGTTCAATTTGTATTGGTCACTTAAGTTTTTGGGAAGGAAAGAAAAGGGTGCAGTGGTCTCTTCATTTTTTACAGAGCTGTATATAAGATGAATTTACATGTTTTAATAATGCCACCTAGACATTTGGAAGCGTAATAATCTGAGAGTCTAATTGGGTAACTCTTCAAAAGAAACAGCACTGCTTGTGACCTAAGGAGACCCAGTAATCCCAGTCACTGTTACTGGTGCCAATGTGCAGCTAGAACATCGTTTCAAATCCGACCCACTGCTCTTTCATCAAAACTCACTAAAAATGTCTCCACTTTTTTTCAATAAAACAAGGTGTGGAGTATCATGTCTAGACATTATTTAAGTCTTGAATGTTACAGCAGATAAGTCAAAACCGTTGCTTGGCCACATAGGTGTCGGTTATAGTCTTGCTGAAAAGTAAATACCTCTTCCAGTGTGTGGTGTCAAGCAGACTGAAGCAAATTTCCTTCTAGGTTTTCTTCTGTACTCAGTTGAATCCCACCTCTTTCTATCTAAAAAACAACCCAGTCTTTGATGCTGTCAAGCAAACCCATACTACAATGCAGCCACCACCATAACTTAAAATAGGTCAGCAGCTACACAATGTGTTTGAATTGGTCCAAACTAAAAGGTTAGGCCAAAAGGGATAGTTTTTTGCAGTGTTACATTACAGCATACATGAAATGTTCACACTCAACAACTGAACTCCCTTGCTGTTTTAAAACCACCAATTCTTGGGCAGTTTCCTTTCTGTCTTAGAGCTCAGTTCAGGGCAACTATATTTGGTGTGTCTGGGCCGTTTAATAGATCAACCACAGCATACAGAATGTATTCAGACCCCTCGGTTATCTCAGCATTTTGTGTTATAGAATTAACTTATAACTGATTCATATTTTTTGCCTTACATTTATACACCATGCTACATAATGATAGTGAAAACATTTCTAAAAATGTCAAATATATATTTAATCAATTAAAAATGAAGTCAAAGCAACAGAATAGGGAGAAAGTGAAGGGGTCTGAATACATTCCGACTCAGTCTCTCCAAGTATTGACTTCACTAACTTTACACAAAGCTAACTTTCCAGCTACTGAATCACTAGCTTTCTTTGAGAGATTCAATTAAGTACCCTGGTTGTTATATTTGAATCTGTGCTTCAAACTGACTACTTGAGGGACCGTACTGATAATTAATGTATGGGGGACAAACGAATGGCAAGTCATTTAAAATATACACTTCAGTTCCTATTAATTCAGTGATTCCTTGTAACTTATGATTAATTAAGACGAGTTTTAATCCGGAAATCGTATGAAACTTCCCTAAAGAAAGGCATGAGAACACATGCAATGACTAGGGCCCGGTTTCCCCAAGCACTATGATCGTAAGACGTACGTAAGTGTCTCGTTATCTTATCAGTGCGTTTCCATAAAGCATCGTTACTTAATTGACACGTAACATCGCTCGTTAATTAACAAGTGCTCCGGACCACTCGTTAGCCATATCTCAACCGATCTTAACAAGCACTTCACTGATTTTGTGAAATAGCGCCTCCCTCAACATGAGTGATCGCAAACAGTTAATATCAAGGCAAAAGAACGAACTTATCAAAACAGTTTTGATTTATTTAAATTAGTTAAGTGCGTGATTGGATATGATAGTAACTGAATTAAATTTGTCAACTGAGGATAAAGAAACTTACGTAAAACAAGAAATAGGCTAATTAAGAAAAAGCGTTCAAGAGTCTGAAAGCCCGCATCGAACTGCTACTATTATTTGATATCCTTCTTGACGAGGTAGAGGAGCTGGTGCCTCTACTTCGTCAAGAACATTGCAGAACATGCCAGAATACATGTTTTCTCTTGCGTTCCATTTGTATTCCAAATAATTGTAATAGATTTTTCTCACTATGCTTTATATTCCCAGTTAACAATCATGTGTTGACTGCTATGTGATTTAAATTGTATATAGCTACCGGAGGAACTGATAATTGGATGTTACGTGATCGATTTCCGGAGATTTTGATTGGCTGAAGTCCACCGCCATTGGTTGCAAATAACAGTTTCGTCCACCATAATTGTCTCTACTTCTTCGAATTTTCATTTTCTTATTAGTGAATAAGTAAACGTTGGATACATCGCCAGCGATATGAAATGTTTCTGATAAGTAAGCAAGCTCTATCGAAATGCGATAGGCTGTATTTCAAAACGCATAATTCCATTCCCTTCCCCAAAAATTGCCTAATTCCATTCCAAACGGCCTTAATATAGAACTTACAATACACTTAATAAAGAGCGACTTCGTGGTGGTTTGTGGTACGGCTATATGTATCGTTAAGTGCTACACTATAGGGAAACCGTTCCTAGGTCTGTATTTCAGGTATTTGTAAAAATGGCAAGATTGTATATTTTATGTTAATAAAACAAAGAAAATCCATATCAATCAAACTTTGTAATGTAACCCAAGATGGGTGTGTATTTCCACTGCGCCATGTTGTTAGTGCATGTTTTATGTCCTGGCCTACAAAACAGACCTTCACATGTAGAGGTAAACATAGTACCGATTTTCTAGTGCAGCCTATGCCAAACATCCTTAACATAACTTTTAGAAATAATGGTATATCATAACTGGTTTTGTAGTAGACCTTGGGAAAATAATTTTCCCCAACAACATTCAGAAATAGTTGTTAACTATAAACCCGCCAGTGTCTACATCGCAGAATGATATTGAGAACATAGAGGTGGACTGTTTATCTCTGTAATCACATACACTACCCAATTGAGTATCATGCTGTTAGAGACTTGCATTAAAAGGTTTTTATAAAAGGGAACTCTTTAACAGAAGAAACCTTACATTAAAACAGTGTCAGAGGGGAACACAGAAACCAATGGAAGATAAACCAAAACATTAAACATCAAACGTCTTGACTTGCCTGAAACGAAAATTAGTTATCATTTTTTTCAAAAAAACTAAATCTAATGATGATTTTTCAGCTATATGGCGCAGCCCTAAAACACACCTGGAGCTGTATTTCTGCAGCACTGCCTCCAGTGTGGTGATCAGCTCCTCTAAGTTGATGTTTTTCTGGCTGCTCAGTGCGTGCATCTTCTCATACAGATCAGCCATCTCCATACGGGCCTGGGTAAAGTGACACAGTTGCTCGGACAAGTGCGACAGCAAGTCCTCCAGGTAGAGGGCGGAGCCTGGCTGGGCGTGGCGTCCCATGGTCACCACCTTCTTCAGCTCATTAAACAGGGAGGTGTAGATAGTACGGATGGAGTCCTTGCGGCTGAAGAAAGACTGCCCGCCTGCAGGGAGACCGAAGAGAGGGTATTCTCATACATCTGCCATGGCAACATATTGGAGTTCAGTAGAGCAAACCATTCATGTTGGAAATGTATTTGAAAAGATGTGATGTGCTGCTGAATGCAATTGTTTTGGGGAGGTGCATACATCCACACATTGTGGGCTTGTGTCGCCACCTGCTGTTAAAGTTATTTATATTACGGTAGTTATCGTGATTTTCTGATATGCATTATTAATTACTTATTACCTTCACGTCCGAAGTTGTTCATTAGAGTCCTAAAATATTAGTGATAGATCACAATTCGACTAATTATGAAAGTTATATCTGTACCACAGCTAATTAACTTCGCATAAGTAGTTTAAAAAAAGGCAATTTGTTGGGAGCTGCTTTACCCAGTTTTTGTCCGAGGAACGTCATGTTGTGATAGGCCTTCTCTGCGGCGGCAAGATGAGCAAGGGCGGCCAGGAGTGCGGCCCATATTGCCCCGGAGCTCTTGCTGTTGTCCTTCTCTTTCTCCACGTAGTCCTTCGCACGGTCAAACGAAAACATCCCGAGTTGTGTAAAAAAACTCTCCAGGATCGCTCGCTCCCGTGGCACTGGCCGGAGTTCCTCTTCCTCGCATGGAGCCTCCGTCATGATTTTAAGATAATCAGATCGCTATAATCGCTATTTAAGTTACGAATATTATTTTCGTAGTACTCTGATCGTAGCACACTGCAATCAAAGTAGATGTAGCTTGCTAGCTATCTAGGCTGTTTTTTTTTGCAACACCCCTCTTACTCTCAGTCTTGGTCCCAAACGAATTAACTTTGCTTTTCATTGTAAATATAGAAAGAATGTTGAACAGCGCTACAAAACGTATTAAATGGATGGATGAAAACAGCTGTCTATGTGTTTAATAAAACACCATTTACTACAAATTTGCCAAAAGATGGCTAGCTCGCCAAGTTATTATTCCGTATTCTCATAACACTACGGCAACTCAGAAAGGAAAAGATTAAGGACTGAGAATCGTAAGCAACATTAACCTTAAGCGCCCTCTTCTGGTTTGGAAGTGTACAACATAAAGGTAGCTACATTAAAAACAACACATGCTTTGTAAATATTTACAAACGATTGGATAGATAACTAAGATTTACTCACTTTGGTTTGATAGAATATTAAAGATGCATTGCAGGGATAGTGGATACTGTTTGTAAAACTGAGGCCTAAACAGATCCTCAAGTTTGGTACAATCATGTATGTGCTCTTTGACATCAAAACCACTTGCTTTCAAACAAGGAATTTCATGGTATGATAAGCTACTTATAGATTATGCACATAAAATTAACATATTACACATCCTGAACTAAGTGGGAGGTTTAAAATCTATTGCAGAAATTCCAATAACATCAGTAACAAAGAACACACTGAGCGACCTACATAGACTTTACACAGGCAATCAGCACTATTTTAAATTTTTTGCCCCTTTTGAGATATAGACTACAGTTGCTTGCAGAATCATACAAAGAGAAGGGTATCGAATGGAGGAAAAACCTGACATCCTGACCAGTGAACAGGGAAAGCAGGTACGGTTGTCATGTGATGAGACTGGTTTCAGAATCTACAGCTAGGTCTGGAAATAACTGGACATTGACAAAAGTTGTTCTTTTGGCCATGTAACAAAATATGTTCACGTTACAGTTAAATAATGAATATAGACAAATAGTGCAGTCTCTCAGCTGTACTTTGAGAATATTCACATCCAAATTGGAGGGTTTAGGAATTACAGCTCTTAAATATGTAGCCCCCTCTTTTTCAAAGGACCTAAAGTAATTGGACAATTGACTCAAAAACTATTTCACTGACTGGTGTAGGCTTTTCCTTTGTTATTTCTTCATAAATTAAGCTGGTGAATGTTCTGGAGTTTTCTACAGGTGTAGCCTATTCCCTTGTTATTTCTTCATCAATCAAGCTGGTAAAAGTTCTGAAGTTTTACTACATTTGAGCCCTTGAAATAAGGGGACTGTGTATGAAAATGGTTGCAATTCCTAAACGTTTCATATGATATTTTGGTTCAGCCCCCTTCAGTTAATGCTGAAAGTCTGCATTTCAATTGCATCTTGGTTGTTTCATTTCAAATCCATTGTGGTGGTGTACAGACCCAAAATTATGAAAATTCTGTCAGTGTCCAAATATTTCCGGACCTCACTGTATATAAATGACTGTCTGTTGAATTTCTGCATCCAAAAACAAAGTGAATACCCTGCTTTCAATATAAGCGGTGAAGTTTTTAATGCATTTTATAGCTACTTAGTAACATTTGTAAGAAAGGCTTCTCTATTTTTCTTTGTGTGAAACAAAGTGTAAATGAGACGGTAAGAATGTATTCAATGAACACACTTATTGTGACTAGCTTTTTAAATAAATATATTAACAGCTGGGATGTGAACAATTTTTCAGATTGTTCAGTTTTATTCCTTGTATGTCACAGAGTAAGCTGATTCCCCTTTTCATGTGTGCGCAAATATTCGTTTAAGCTGTACAGTCCAATTTGTACTGTAAGTTTTAATTCTCAGCATTTATTAGTATGCTGTCATTGCAATTATGCAGTTTAGTGAAATCGGCTTTTTAAAATACATAATATACAAATATTTGACAACATTCCAATATTTCTTATAATTGTCTAGTCGAAATGTGTACTGCTTCAAACATTTTATCCATTACTTTTGAACAGCGACATTTATTTTGAAGGCGAAAATAGGAGAAGCTCGGAATCCACGTAAGCAACTACATTAGGGTTGTTCAAACCTGGTCCTGGAGATCAACCAACCGATAGGTTTTCACTCCAACCCCAGCTTGACTAACCTGATTTAGCTTTTCATCCAGAACATTACTAGAATCAGGGGTGTAAAATTACAAGTACCCCATTGGGCTATTTTTGATGACGCTATACAGGCAAAAATGGGCTTTGGCGAGTCGATTTACAGATAGGGATGTATAGAAAAAAATGCGTTTGTGCGTTTTTTTGTCCGCGGGTGATGGGGCAGTATACTGACAATCAATGTGGCAACCCTGATCACCTCCCATGCTCTGTCACAAGTGAGATAGTGACCACAAGCCCAGATAGAGGGGATAAACAGCAGCAACAAATAGATATTAATCAATACAATGAATGCAATCCTCATCCGTTTGTATCTTGTCACTTATGCCAGAATATTGAAAATGCAGTGTTTCATATTTAGAAGCGTAAATACTTATTTCTGGGGGAAACTTTCAGTTTCCTTTCTCTCATGGCTCAGTGTAATTAGATCGCCTCAGATTCGTTTCACGCACGGCTCGAAAACGCGATCGCCCCACATGGAGAGACGTTGAACTACTCAAACAGCCAGCCAGTTCCTTGCTGCTGCTTCCGCTCTGTCTCATCCGCAGAGAGAACGAGGCACCAAAAATGTCAAATTACGCCGGAGTAATTCATCACGCCACAAGCATATTATGCAGCAACAAAGGTTCCTTGGACTTCCAACAATTGCACCGGAAGGTTTTGCAGCGCGTTGACATAACCGAGGACGACTTTTGGTACATTGTAAAGAAGTGTTCTCGATTTGTTGTGGTGCGCAACCGAGAGAGGACAGACGAATGGGGAACGGACTGTGTGGTTGTAGCAAAAACGTCGTTGCGACTATGCAGAAATTATACAAAGGACGGTTGCAGAGATTGCCAGGAACTGCACCTCTGCAAATATTTTGTTTATGGAAATTGCAGATATGGGAAAGGCAGGTGAGAGACGAGTCGAATTGGGGTAAACCGTTTTTGCTAGTTTGAGGAGGGGAGTGGCTAGTCAGCAGCATAATAATCACGCCCCCCTTCTGTATTGATCACTTTTAACAATAAACAAATAACAACTGCATCCTCTACTCTAGTCTAACCTGTTGTAGTCCATTTATTCTTGTGCGTATGTATATGTATGTGATGCGTTTGCCCATCTTTTTGTGGATTTCATTGATTTAATACTGGGCATGACATGGTTCACTCGTGTTCTACTCAAGTCTCTCTGCTTCCTAATTTGTCCGTTTTAGGAAGCAATGTAAGTTCTCCCATGATGTGTTTTCGGAGCACAACGGCCGTCTCCTGAGGGAGTGCACCTTGCATAAGCTGCACGAGGATGAGCTGTTCCTGTTACTGCTGCAGAATGACCCTAGCCTGCTGCCAGAGGTAACGCCCCGGTGACTGTCAGGGATAACATGCTGAGTATAGACATGCTGTTGGACTGTGTGTCGCATTGTTTCAATTGATATATGGAGAATATTAAATGCTGGCTAACATTAAGTGGTCAACGGTTTCCATAAAGCAGAACTTTTTATATGCATGTGGTAGCGAAAGCCACCGGAGCTGTTTTGGAATAAACTGAAAGATTGTCGGCCAGTCTCAACTCATGTGGTTCAGTGCCATGTTGAATTCAGCATGTCTAAGTCGTCTACATGGTACATGGTTGTCAAAGGCAGGTTGAGAAACTTGCAGGCTGTTATTCACCTGTACTGGTTGGGAAAATGTGACAAATCAGAGAACCACTGCGAGTCTCACCTGGGCTTTGCGTTAATGCATAGGGTGGTCCCGATTAGAAGGGAGTCCAAATACATGGAATGTCTTATTTCTGTATGGGTAACTCACACCACATACACGGAATGTACTGAATGTAACTGCACTCTGATACTACAGTCATACTGCACACCTGAATGGAGCCTTACTTTCACCGGGCTCTATTCTGACAGTGTGTGCTGAGGTACGGGCCTAGTGACAATCCAATCCCTATAACCTAATCCTGAGCTTCGGTAGACTTGCATATCTCCAATGCCTTGGATTCACACACTAGAAACACAATGCTGTCTTATGCTCTTTTTGTGTTTGTTTTTTCCCCTCTTGCTCCATGAAGTAAAATCTGGGGATGTTTCTCTCTCACTTGTTCGATCTCTCCAAAGAGGGAAGGACAGGAATAGCTTACATCCTGTTATTCCTGAGAAGGGCATTTTGGATGAGTTTCTAAGCAGGTTGAATGCCAGTGAAGTTAACCCTGCACGCTGATCTGACGATATCTTTCCGAACCAGATTCATCCAGTCTTTGGACAACCGCACGGAAGCCTTGGGGGCCAAAACAAGTTTAGTGAAAAAGAAAAAAATGAAGTGTAATTTGTTTTCCCAGAAGTAAAGTAAGCGCATTGAGTTCAACCAAATATCACAGTTATTAAGACCGTCAATGGAAAAAGCAAAAAAAATCTTACAAAGGCCTCCATGTCAGCCCTAAAGCCCAGGGTGGCTGAAGAGGGGTCAGACAGTTCAACTTCTCTGAGATGAAGACAATCCTCCATGGACCTGTGGACCTTCCTGTGTGTCATAAAGAAAAGGAAAAAAAACAATTGTAAAGAACAAAAAAATAATACAAAAAATTGGAAAATATAAAAACGTATGCTGTTGATGTGGGTTTGTCCCCGAGAAGTATTCGTTACCCAGAGAGGTAAAGTAAACATCTTGGTGTGTGTGAGGTTAAAAAAACGTTTTTTTAAATACTTGGGGAAGATCTCAACTGCATTCTCATCATCTCTTGAAAATACATTGGAGGTTTCGTAAGTTTAAGGGGGAGGGACCTGTGGCTATATCATCCAATGGAGGATGTGGGGAGTGTTTAATTGAGATCTTCCTGGTTTCTGCATTTAACACTGACCATGTCAGCCTCCTAAAGGCATCGCCTCTGCTTGGCTATGTGTGACCGCATTGCCGCAGAGATTGTCTCTGATGTGTGTTACCGTCTGTCCCCGACGACAGGTGTGTTCTCATTACAACAAGGGCTCTGGGCCGCACGGCGCTTGCACCTTCAGGGAAGGCTGCACCAAGCTGCACATGTGCATGCATTTTGTGCAAGGCGACTGCATGTTCGGACCCAAGTGCAAGAGGCAGCACGTGGTCGACCAGCATGGTCGACGCATGCTGGAGGAGAAAGGCCTCAGTGGGGACATCATCCATGACCTGCCCTTCATCTACCAGAACCTGTACCACCTCAGCACACCCATTGCTCCCTATGCCGTTAGAGGTACAAAATCCCTATGCCTGGAGTGTGAATACAGGCCTGTCATTTTGGCCTGATTTTTTAAAAGTCTCACGGGTTGGTGTGTTTCACAGTTCAGAGCTCACAGTTCAGTTAATAATAAGTTAATAATAACAGAATGACAAAGCAAAATTATGTTTATTTAAACAACATTTTGGAAATCCTTAACATTGTAAGATTGAAAACATGCTTTATTTTGCACTGAACAGATAAAGATTTCTTGAAGTACAATACAAAGGGAGAAAACTGACCAAATTACATTCCCCTAAATTAGAAACTCAAAGTATCAGACTGGTCAACAGTGACGATCAGTGCAGAGCAACACATCAGTATGTCTAAACAACCAATAAACTACAGAGAGGAAAAATGTTGATCCCCTGCTGATTTTGCACGTTTGCCCACTGACAAAGAAATGATCAGCTTATCATTTTAATAGGAGGTTTATTTGAGCAGTGAGAAACAGAGTAACAACCAAATAATCTAGAAATCTATTCACAAATGGAAGAAAAACTAAAGAACTATCAATCTATCTCAGTCTGGGGCGCCATGGAAGATATCACCTTGTGGAGTTGCAATGATCATGAGATTGATGACGAATCAGCTCAGAACGACACGGGAGGATGTTGTCAATGATCTTATAGTCACCAAGAAAACAATTGGTAACACACTACGCCATGAACGACTGAAATCCTGCAGCGCCCGCAAGGTTCCCCTGCTCAAGAAAGCACACGTGCAGGCTCGTCTGAAGTTTGCCATTAAACATCTGAGTGATTCATAGGAGAACTGGGTGTTGTGCTCAGATGAGACCAATGTCAACATCTTTGGCATACTTAGTAACATTCAACGTGTTTGGAGGAGGAGGAATGCTGCCTGTGACCCCAAGAAAACCATCCCCACTGTCAAACATGGAGGTGGAAACATGCTTTGTGTTTTTCTGCTAAGGGGACAGGACAACTTCACCGCATCAAAGGGCCGATGGTACCATCAAGTCTTGGGTTAGAACGTCCTTCCCTCAGTCAGGGCGTTGAAAATGTGTCATGGATGGGTATTCCAGCATGACAGTGACCCAAAACACACAGCCAAGGCAACAGTGGCTCAAAAAGGAGCACATTGAGGTCCTAAAGTTGCATAACCAGTCTCCAGACCCTTAATCCCATAGAAAATCTGGGGAGGGAGTTGCCAAACGTTGGACTCAAAACCTTAATGACTTGGAGAAGATCTGCAAAGAGGAGATGGACAAAATCCCTCTTGAGATGTGTTCAAACCTGGTGGCCAACTACAAGAAACATCTGACCTCTGATTGCCAACAAGGGTTTTGCCACCAAGTACTAAGTCATGTTTTGCAGAGGGGTCAAATAGTTATTACCCTCATTAACATGTTAATCAATTTCTAACATTTTTGACGAATGTTTTTCAGAATGCTTTTGTTATTCTTTCTCTCACTGTTCAAATAAACCTGCCATTAAAATTATAGACTTACCATTTCTTTGTCACTGGGCATACGTACAAAATCAGCTGGGGATCAAATACCTTCCACCCCAAACTGTACTTCAGTAAGTGACCTTAATAGAAACTCAAAAAATAAACTGACTGTTATTTCAGACTGTTATCATCAGTGATAGCCAGTACAAGAAAACACATCAGTATGGAAAACAAACATTGGAATATTATATAGAAAAATAACTTCATATAAACTCAAAAGTCTGGCACTTGACTTGGGTAGTGCCAAGGCAAATGACTTGGAAATAGATTATTGTTCTTCTTGTAGGGCTTTTGGTGATGTCTTTGTACTTTATGGTAGCATTGAAGATGTTGGTTCATGTTTGTTGTAGAGTCAATTTACAATATCAAACAAATGGTCTTAGTCTTGTCAACAACCCTTCAATCGTTTTCTGTCTTTACTGGATAAATGATCTATTGCCTCATGTGATTTAAATGTGGCCAATGCATCCTCTAATTTAAATCCAATTTGGACATCATCACCAACACCATTTCGTATTCTGGAAACACTTGCTTCACATTGAGATATTTTATGTTTCGTGTCGCACAGAGAGAGTATGTCATACAGTCTCCTGCACAAACAACAAGCCCTTTTATTATTTTATTATTTTGCAGTAAATCGTTTTTGCTCTAGGCGAATTTAGTGGAATTTTTGATTTGCAAAATGTAGTGGTACATTTTGTCCCATTGTCTGTGTGTGTGTGTGTGTGTGTCTCAGAGCGTGTACCTGAAGCGGTCTGTAGGCCTGTAATTCATATAGACGAGAAGAAGGAGATTTGTCTGCACTTCATACGCAGAAACTGTAGATTCCAGGGTGAGCTCGACTGTCTTCATTCTACTTTTATTTTGTGGTCTAACTAACTGTTGGTATATTTTGGTCGCTTTTGCTGCAGCTGTATGTTTCGGTTGTGGGTCCCTCATGCTTTGTGTCGCTTGTTCCCAGACCAGTGTATTCGTGTGCACTTTAACCTGCCCTACAAGTGGGAGGTGTTTGACGGGAACAGCTGGAAAGACCTACGTCACACGGAAGATGTGGAGAGAGCCTTCTGTGACCCCCGGAACACACACAGGTCAGATGTCAACCCCGCCCACTCAGAGTACTGACATTGAAACCTGAGTGTCAGCGGTACAGGGCGGTGCAGCGTTGGTAACGTTCGCCAGCATAAGTCACAAGCTCAGCTCTGCACCGAAGACGTGTGTTCAATCTCTGCATCAGCCGCATTGTTTAAATAAATTCAACCAGAAACTGTGTTCTTTCGAAAAACAACAAGCTATTGTGATTCCGAATAAACGTCTCTCTCTCTCTATCTCTCTCTATTCATCTATGGATCCGTCCATGAATCAGTCCTGGCTCTCGACCCGTAGACTTCCTAACCATGACTCGGGAGTCAGACCCGGTGCGGCGCCTCTCCACCGTGTCCTCCGTAACCAAGCCGGCCCACTACATCCTGACAACCGAGTGGCTGTGGTACTACAAGGGCGACCATGAGAACTGGATTGAGTACGGCAGACCTGTAAGTCCAGTGGGATCCATTTTCCCTTTGTGGCTGAGATGGTGTGTTTGTGAGGAGTCCATGTTGAATCCTAGGCCCTCTGTAGAGGAGCATATTACTTTTGGGTTGAAAGGGGAGGTTTACTTTGACATGATCCTTAAGTATGCGGTTGTATTGTGTTGGTGTTGCGGTCAGGACGATAAACAGCGTACCACATCCCTCTCATCCCGAGAGCTGGAGGAAGCGTATCTGGCAAACCGATCTGCTGAGGTCATCGTCATGAAAGGTCACCGCCACTACTACCTGAGTTTCCAAGGTAAAGCCCCCGCTTTCTCCACACCTATACTAAACAAACTGTGTAAGACCGGCTTTGTACTAAGGAGTGGAAGTACTTGAATTGGGAGCACGGTATATCAAGTACAGGAATGCCTTGAAAAATGTCCTTAATTTGATGTCCTTAATTTGCTCCTTGAGAAGAACTTGACATTATTTTAGCCAATTAATCTGCCACTCCAGCATAACCTGTTATCTAATGTAGGGTTCAACTCGACTTTCCATATTAAGTGTTCCATTGCAAAAGGGATCTTGTTAATTTGAAGAATGATATAGAACAAACTATGATGTCTTATTTGGCAGTGGTATGATGAATAATAATGCTATAGTCTACATACAGTGAACTCTAAAAACATTTGGACAGTGACAATTAGGGCTGTCACAATTTCAGTTGAAGATTAATTGTCGGGCAAATAATTGCAATAAATGATTTAATTGTTTATTGTAAATTGTATGATACTTGTAGTGTAAGCCTGATAATATTGTAGGTCTAAAAATGCACTTGGTAGAACCGGAGGTGGTTCTTCAGGGCCCGTAAGGACATAATGTACACGGGCCTGCCGTCACCACGTGATGCCAGTGCTTCCTCACGTAGCAAAACGTGTTTCAACGCTCACTTAATGAATTCAGTTAATAATGTACAAGGATGATTCATTTTATTTTCAAACATTAATATGCAACGGGACAATAGATATTTCCATATATGCATTTTAATGTGCATTATCTAATTAGGAAATCTGGATGGAAATCACCAAAGTCGACAAAATAATTGTTATTATTATTAATATATTTTGGATACACACCTGAAACAAGTTTGTCTATTAAATAATAATGTTGTGAAATGACACAACGGTGCATTGGTGCAAAACAATTTGAAACTAGGTTTGAACATATTTTAGTCAATGTCTGATGAACAGTTTCGGAAATTGCAGCAAATTAATCAGAATATATCTAAGACAAACCAAAACATTAGGCATACTCAAATCAACTGTTTGTGTACTTAGATGGAAAGATTAGCTTAATCTATGGCAAACCACCTGACCAAAGAATATTCACCAATAATGGGGGGAAGAAAATCTGTCCACCATACTATACCAGGAACACTAGGAGTTAGGAATGGATGTTTCAGCCACTATCATCCATAGAAAATTACAGAGGCTGGATTGCCAGGTTAAAAGAAACTAGTTAGCCTCAAAAACAGGATGGGCCGAATAGTAACTAAAAGAGGAGCATAGTTATGGCAAAAGGTATTATGAACAGACAAGACAGATCAGTATAAACCAGTGATGGCTAGAGGCCACTGCGGAGTAAAAAGTAACTGACAATACCCCTTTGTGTGTTAAATACAGGTAGTGAACTTTAGGCGATCATTACATGCAAAGTATAAGCAACTAAGTACATGGCCTTGGTTGGTCCAAAAGTCTACCACATCCTCCAGCCCTCTGCTGTTCAATCAAAAACTCTCTTATGTCTTTCATCACCGTCCTGTCAAGTAAAGCTCAAACATGTATGCCCCTACACAATGTTAATCTTACCAAATGCTTTCGGCACCTTAAAATGTGTGGGATATGCGCAAAAATACCTTTACTTCTCTTCAGAGGATTTATCATGAATGCCATGCATTCATCTGAACTACTGAGGCAATGTCCACTGCTTTGACATGGCTTGGAATGTAATAACATTATGAAAGCCATAAATGGTTTCATTGGCCTATAAAACATTTCAACTTTTTATTTGTCGCTTTGGCACCATTCACACAGATGTGGTGGTAATATTTCATAACTAGGTATAAAAAACAACAGATCTTGAAAAAACACTTCAAAACTCTAAGCACAGCTGATGTTGACTGAGTACAATGAACAAGATCCAACATCAGTTGTCATCTAGAAAGACATTTCACACTAATTCATTATGTTCATACAAAGTACATGCACAACTTTTCATACGATTCTTCTCTATTCTTAAAATACATGTTACTATCCTATCCCAATGCTCTTTGTTACAAACTGAACATCACTCAACCATTTTGGGAATACACTGTATTTTACATAGTTTTACCTGTTACATTAATATTCAAAAGTACAGAATCACCACCGTAAGGCCAAGGTATGGGACCTCACTGGGATTCAAACCCACAACCTTGGTGTTGGCAGTGTGAACCACTACAAAGACCACTACTTTGCCTATGTACAATATAATACTGTCACAAACAGGACATGATTGCCATCCAAAGTAATAACCACAACTGGTGACCAAATAAACCATGTGAACACTGGCGATGTCTTTTCGTGGAGCAGAATAGACAGCAAGATATAAGAAGAAATCTGTGAACTATCAAATGTACGCAGTTGTAGAAGCAGGCTTCTACCTGGCCAATACTCCACACAGTGTTGTCACATTATCATTGGCCAGTGAGCAACTGTCCATGTGCCAGGACATTGTGTGTGAAACATAACCATGTGTGCAGCCATATCCAGAGATGGGGTGGAAGGACATAAGACTTGTTGGATCTTACCGTGGTGGGTCTGCCCACCTCATTGTCACACCCAATTTCATTCAGAAACATAATGTTAGGTTCCACCATCAAGAGGGGATTTGGGAATGGTTCCGGAACCTAGACCTGGCCCCATAATGTCCTTTTCATTATGGTGTTCATTTATGGAGGTGGAAGGACCTTGACCCCATGCTCGTGAACATGTCACCCTCCTTCAGCTCATGGATAAGACATTTCATGACATCACTAGTGACCAATGTCAGGTTTGTATTTTCCATGCATATAGATTCTTCCAGCAGTTTGTGAGAAATGAAGATATTCATTGTAAAAGTGCACAAGGTATCATGGTCAGATGCCAAAGACAGAATTGACAGATTAGTGTTGTGTGCTTAACATTGACACATCTGTCACTTCCTTGTCATAGTATTTGTTACAGTTGATTAGACAAAAAACCCATGTTGCATAAAAGATAAGGTTTTTGCATGTCTACATTGATCGCACTTTTGATAATGGGATAGAAACTATGGAAATTACAGGCATTTGTGATGGGTAGTATACAGTAAGAGTTTTTCCTTATGTGAAGATTACCTTTATTGAAACTGAAAGCAAATTCAGTTTCTTTGAATGCAAGATTTCATGGGTTACAAGTGTGATCAGATTGGAGTTTTGTACTTCGAGCAACAAAAAAAACCTAAGTGGGAATGAATACTTTACTGACAATTTTTGCATTTGTTTTGTGGAGAGGTTCGGCTTTTGAATGAAAATATTGACCAAAACTGGGAGACATCTTCCAACTGTTCTTTTCTCCTCCGTCCCCATCCCTACGCTGTTGTCCCCTCACCTCCCCTTACCGTGTCCTCACAAACCTGTCCTCCTCTTCCTCGATTTCCTTATCAGACATGTACCAGCGTAACCCAAAACACAACACCAAGAGGAGGGTGCGTCGCCGACCTCGCTTCGTTTCCATCCGAGAAGTGGAGGACAACATTTCACGATAGAGAGAGCAAAGTAAGGAGGAGGAATGAATCAGCAGATCTGTACCTCTCTGAATGGAGTGCCTTTACTCTGGATCTACTGAGTGGGATGAGCTGGGCTAGTAGACAGTCACCCCAGTATTAGATGGCATGTAAATCACCTAATACCCAAGGAGGACTAGGACTTCCTTGTACTGCCACGAAGAGCCAGCAGTAAGAAATAACATTGTGTTAATCATTTGAAATAATGTTGCTGATATTATATGCAGTAAATGTATTGGATAATCTAGTCCCCTTGACTAGGTCTGTACCCTTCATGCAATCAAATAATTTGCATCAACTGACAGCGTGTCTTTTATGTTCTACCATCTGGGAACAAAGGATCAAGTTAAAAATATTGTTTCTGTATATTTTTTTGTTTCAAATATCTGATCCTTTCTTTGAGGCAGTCTACTAGTATGCATCAATGAATTTGTGAGGATGTGATAATAAAACTTTTGACTGGTTGAGTGTTTTTGTAGAATTTGTCTGTTTTTTATATGGTGCCATTTTCTTCCTTTCAAGAAGTCTTCGATTACCACTTTCTGATTATCTACATGTTTATTGTTAAGAATGGCAAATAACAATTTGGCCTTAATATTTTTAATTAAAGCTGTATTGATCCATGTGCCTTTGATCTTTTATTAGCTCCTTATCAATGATTGCTTGGTTCATCTGGAGCCTTCGATTAAATCCTACGGGAACAGCTGATTATATCTGGAGATATGGAAGGGAGATGCCAGACACATTTACTCCCTTCAGCTGGTTGTACTGTATAGATTTCCCGTTTTTCAACTTCCTGCTTCGAACTAAATTGCCAACAGCCTGTAAGACTCTCACAAAGATGTCAGAGGTACAAACGTCCTACTTATATTAGCGATTTATTGGAAAATGTGTGTTGAATTAAGATCGTAGTATGCTTTTGTTTTTGGTGAAGATTTGGAAGTATTGTTTAATGTTGATCAATAGACTGGACAGCTGTATGTAATTGGCAGTTGTATTTGAATGACAGACCCTCAATAAAGCTGACTGTCGGGTTGATAATTTATTTAATTGTAAAACTAAACAAAAATTGCTGTCCTTTTCGTTTCGCTTGGAAATTCAGCGCACGTCCTACTTCTACATTAGCACTCCCGAGGAATGCCAGTGCTGCAAAAGCACATAAGCGATATTCGCCTCGCAGGAAGAACACTAATAACGGCATGCATAGGATTTGTTTATAATCTGGTGTCATTTTTGGTTATTAGGGATTGTAGGTTCGCTTTATCATAGGCGTTCGTATAAATGACAATTTAATACGGACAGTAGGCTTTTGAGTGCTGTCTTGCATCTCGGATTTTCCATTACTATGCTGGGGGCTCGAACGTACAGCTGTGACGTTTCACCGCGAGATGATCAGTGCATGTATGGATGTAGCGCGGTTTATGTCCAAGTGGGTCGGCCTCGAATGTATTCTATGATTACAGGCGTCATTGGCAGTTATGCTTCTACCGGAAAAATGTATTTTTACTTTTAGATTTCTCGTTTCGCAATAACCTATTTTTCTTCTTTCCTTCGCGAGCGAGCGGCTGCATTGGGATGGGAAAGGCGTGACGCGCCTGTACCGCATCTCCAGGATGGCAGGTATGCTCCAACAAATCTCCGTGAAAAAAATAGGCTATGTAAAGAATGCAATGCGACGACTCTGTAACAGAACTGTTTGCGTGCGTTTTAGATCTTGATTCGAAATATAATTTTTTTGCTGATTTTATTTTTTTTAACCGAGGCTGCTTCAATAGTATCAGCTGTCATCAGCAGCTACCAAATGTGAGCTATCAACAGCTCGCGCATACCCCCCTTTTCCTCGCTTAAATATTGTAGGCTTTAATCAATTTGTGTCTGTTGATGCAGTATTAGGCATACAGTGGGGAAACAAGCATGTCCATTGGTCTAGACGAGGTAGGCTAATAACGATAATCAGCTGCTGAGAATTGTGTTATGACCGACATTGCTAATTACAAGCAATTAAATCCGTTGTAGCCAGTCATTTCAAGGGATGTGTTAAAGAGGCCTAAAAAACAGAGTGAAATGATTTTACGGCACAGTGGCCTTGGGATGTGTGAGATGCATGATGTTTGTTGGCAGATGTGTGCTAGTACGCTACCCAGTAATGGGGTCAGTCAGGCTGCTTTTAAATGTGACTGGACTAGTGAGACAGCCTGGTTCCTTCTGCTTTGAAACCTTGATAAAATATGTTATGACCAACGAAATATTCCAATAATAAATATTTGCGGTCTTTATCTGAATAGATTTGTATTATTTGTAAACTTGCATATAGGTCCTCCTGGTTGCCAGAAGGCATACAGTGACGATATTCCTATAGAGATGAGACGACACCGAACGTGTGTATGATGTGACTCCTCGCGCCATGGAGAGTCTGATCCTTGCGAGTGTTGGTTCGAGGATGTGCCGCCCTCGGAGCCTGCACACTAATTGTGCGCACCTGCTGGTAGCGGCCTTGCTAGTGTCCACGACCCTTTTAACCTCACCTGTTGCAGGTAAGTGACATTTAGTTTTCTTTGCCTTGTGGGCGTGGTTAACTGATCTGGCAGCCTTGACTTTTAATGATCAATGCGAAGGGTGTAGAATTATGCTCCGAACCCATGTTTTTGTGGCACATGAAAAACTTAGACAAACCCAGTATTTGGTCTTCTGCTGGGTTGGTTGGGTCCTGATCCCTCATTCAGTCCAACACACTGGCTTTAGGCATCATCCACATCCATGAATACGCCCACCCACTCAGAGTCCGATATGACCCCACTTGAAATGTCTGATGTGTGTATGTGTTACACACCCACACATGCCTGTTACGGACTTGGGCCGGCAGCTGCCTAGTGGTAACTGACTTTTAGCTGATTGGATTATTGTCATCAAAGCCCATGTGGATCGAAGGGTGCAGTGTACTGCTATTCTCAGAAATAGTCTCTTTACCGTCATCCATCTTCTTTCCTCATTCTTCTCTCCATTACTCTATGCCTCATTTTATTTCTCCCCTTCTCTTTTCTTCCTGCTCTGTGTGTGTGTGTGTGTGTGTGTGTGTGTGTGTGATCCGATCCTGCTGTTGGCTGGGATACCTCTGAGCTGAGGACCGTGTCTGCAGCATACTAATGAACCCGCCACTACACAGCACGTGACGCTAGCGCAAAGCACGCCGTCACCACGGCAACACTAGCCATAGTGCTAAGATGAAGCAGTCATAGTTAAGGCTTGGAGGAGGAGGCGTTGTGTCTGAGAGCAGGAGAGACTGAGGAGAAGGGTGAGCGAGGAGGGAGATCGAGAGCAAGGAGAGTGTTCATTCATTCTTCCGAGGAAATCATCCTATAGTGAATGGAATATCACAGCACGTTGTGCCTGAGAGCAGCTTTTTGTTGTGGTGTCTGCTATACACAGCACCTCCTCATGTCTTACTGCTTGAATAAACTGCCTGACAAAGCAATTAGGACAGTAAATAGTATGCAATGAGATATACCACAGCTTTTGGCCAATCATTATTCAGGGGTCAAATCAGCAGCTTTACAAAGCCTGTAGTGAACCGAGTGGTTTAACTCCTGAATGCTGATCGCTGTCAACTGTGGTATTTCAGAGTAACAGGGCTAAATGCTGTGTCCAGGCCCTCTGCGATATGTTGGGCCCATTAACTGCCCTTAGCCATTGTATATTGGCCATATATGAGTTCCCTTTGTTCCTTACTGCTAAACCTACCATGGATTTCTGCCCGTCAGCATCCAAGAGCCAAGGTGCCCAGTTTACAATTACACAATGGCCAGTATACCATGGGAACTGTTCTGCATGACGCATCGTGGAATGCCTGTGTATAGCACATAGTGGTGGTGTATTAGCAATATACCACAAGCCCCCACAATGCCTCATTGTTTTTATAACAAGGCAATGTAAATAGTAAATAGCTTTTTGATGTCAAACCCCCAACATGCTGTACAGTCTTTTGGCTGATAGCAGTGGTGCATGAGACCATATACCACAGGTTTGACATGACCTTACTGTTTACTGCTCTGATTACATTGGTAACCGTTTTATAAGTGCAATAAGATATCTTGGGGTTTGCGATTTATTGCCAGTATAGCAATCACCAAGCATTGTGTCCAGGCACTTGGCAATGAGTTGTGCCTAAGAACAGCTATTGACCCTGGTATATTGGCCAAATACCACACCTTGTGTTTTATTGCTTACGTATAGGATGGTTTTTAGCCAATCAGTATTGAGAATTATGTCCGATTTAACTAATGGCTAGTGCTGTTGGGATGATTTTCCATGCCTGTGTGAGTCTACTGTGTCCTGTTCAGTGAAGTTCATGTCAGTGAGAATTGTTGGTGTGTGTTTGTGAAAATTCGTTTTTGTCAGTGCGATAAGGGCTGAGCTGTCATGACGGGACTCTGTTAAGCCTGTCATGCATCCAGTTAACCAGGCACACATGCACACCACCCAGGCATGAGTTACACCAGTGTCCTGTCCTGGTGTGTACTTGTACATCAACCTGCCACACTTTACAGAAACCATCAGCTTCCATGAATCATTCTGGCTTTGACAAGACTTTACTAACACACCCTCACACGCGCTTGTTTTGAACTTTAGTTCATCTCTCCACAGAAGGGGTGGAGTTAAACGGAACAAAAGCAGCACAGTCTTCGGCCCGGTCGCCCTCATCTGCCCTTTCTGGGTGGCCCGGTGCCAGCCCGCCCAAAGAGACGGGTCCCCCCAGCAATACGGACGCCACCTCGGCTGATGATGAAGCTCAGGGCATTCACCTTCTCCTGAGACCACCAGACCTGCTGTCCCCCAGCCACCCTCCTCCCCTGCCCCCCCACAGCCAGCCCACCCTCACCCCTCCACCGCCCTGGGAGCACGCCCCGTCCCTAGAGGAGGCCTGGGGATCGGGGGACTACCTCGAAACACTCTCTTTCATGGGCCCTGAGGGGGAGGAGCTAGCCTTGGCCACGCCCTTACCCAGCCACAGCTACGACCTTGAAGGCGAGGCCTCCTACGACACCTCCTTTCCCTCCCGGCCCACCCTTGCCCTCTCCTCTCGCATCCTCCTCCCCTCAAGGGACCCAACCTCTCCCTTCCGGGAGGGTCTACCTCACACCCACCCTGCCCAGCCTGAGGGATACCCAACCTGGGTGGAGGAAGACTACGACCTGGGGGAAATGTTGCCTCTGGAGCCCACAGAGCTGTTGCTGCCGGATATGAACAGTCTGGAGTACTATACCAACCTGCTGGCCAGAGAGAGGGAACAGGAAAGAGAGCGTTACAAAGAGAGAGAACGAGAACGAGAGAGGGAGAGGGAGAGATATGGAGACAGAGAGAGGGACCAAGAAATTCTCATCCCTCCCCCGAAGACCACGCCTAAACTTGCCATCGCACCCACCACCACAACAAAAACGCACCCCCCCACAAAAACACACCCGCCGTCCCCCTCCCCTAGCACAAGGCCCCCTCCATTCTGGGACCACAAGCGCCCCCCTGTACCCTCGATGGGGCCCACCCCACCCCTGGCCCTGTCGCCTACTCTCTGGGGTGGTCAGGGTACCCCCAGCCCTGATGTTAGACCCACCTCCAGAACACCCCCTCAGCCCCCTCTCCCAAGGCCCAGAGTCCCTCCTTCTACTGCCGGCGATAGGCACCCCCCCCTCCCACCCTCCAACACCACCAGCCTGGCTCGCCCCCCCATGCTGCGACCTCCAGCAAGGGACACTGTGAAACCGCCCCCACCTGCCGGGACCAGGCCCCCAGGCAACCGCCTGGTGACCACCGCCAAGGCAACCACTGTTACCACGACAACAGTTGGCACCCCGTCTAGCGCCACCCGTGCCCCATCCGGACCCCAGGCTCCCCTGGGACGGCAGTACCTGTGTAATGTCACCAAGCCTGACATGTACCTGGTCAGAGTGGGTAAGACAACCATTCGAAATCACGGTAGAAAAGGGATGGGTGTCATTACTGTCGGCGAGGATCCATTGCACTGTGCTCTACTGCTCTGGCCTGCCAATGTCATTGCTGAAGTGAGTGTTGATAAGTCTCTCTGCCTCCCCTAGTCATGCCTAAGTCTGGCTCCGCTGTGGGCTTTGGCCAAGTCAGGGACATCTTGAAGAGGGAGTTCAATCGCTCAGTGGAGCTGCAGGTAGTTTTACTGTTGATGTTATCCGGGGAAGCTGTGGGGAAAAACTGTGTAGCCATGAGCTGCGATGCAGGAATGTGCACATTCGCACCTCATAAGTGTCTTGAATGCCAATCATGCCTGCCTTCGCTATCCTCCATTCTTGTCCTCTCTCTACCTATCCTCCTTTCTCTCTCTTTCGTCTTTTTCCCTGTCCCAGTTCCTGAGAACTCCGTCTAGCTTTGCGTTCCGTGCTGTGGCGGGACCTCTGATCTTCACCGCCGTGTCTGTCATCAACGCTCTGCGCCAATCAGCGCAAAGCTCCTCCTCCATCAGTGTCTCACCCCTCTATGCCGCTCCTGATCCCAAGTACCAAATACACTCTGGTAGGAACCCCTGTGTGTGTGTTGTATGCTCCTTTGCCATGGTGTCTCGGTCCAGGTTTCTGGAGCTTAATCTGTGCTACCCGCTGCTACGTTATATTGCCCCATTTGATGCTCAATTAAGTTTTTGGTTTATAGGAGAAGATTTTGCTTTGTGTCCTGACTTTTCTGCTTCCATCTGGTATCTTTCTTTTTGTTCTGTAAAAAAGTTTTTAAAAAATAAACAGTTTACCAATGTTTAATTTGGAACAGAAAGGAGGAGCAACAGAACTGGAGCCCTCTGTGCTTGTAATTCATGGGCTAAATAACCAGCTAGAAAAGGGGAAAAAAAGATCTACCCCTGCTGGTTATCCCAGAAATCCCATTCTGTGTAATTAGATCCGTCCACCAGAGGTCGAAGTGTCAAACATACACCGAATTAAGCTAATGGATTCGCTGTGTGCTTCAGTGTTGCAGTTCGTGCCAAGTCACGTGGACGTACGTGTGTGTAACTTCAGTGAGCGAGTTGAGAAAGGGCTCCTGATGGCTTATTCAGAGACACGCCGACGCGCACGTGAAGCTGGCAATGTCACCGTACAGGTGAGAGTCATAGCCGTGCTTATTCCAGCCGTTCCCTCCCGTAGGTTCTGAATGCTGGCGGGTGTTAAGCAGTCGCCTAGTTCGTTGAAGCACGTACCGATCGGGGGCTGTCTCCTGTGAATGTTTGTTTAGCTCCTGAACATTACCATGGGCCAGGCCAGGCCGCAGGGTGACCTGAAGATCCCGGTGGACATAACATTTGCGGTGCGTGACGGGCGGGACTACCTGTTGGGTTCAGAGGTCAGCAGTCACCTGAGACAGCTCAGCACGGTGGAGTTCAGCTTCTACCTGGGCTTTCCCGCATTGCAGATCGCAGAACGTAAGTCACCAGACGCATCCTGTTTACCCCTTCGCCGACGCCAAACACGCATTCCATTTACCCCTCGCCAACGCAGAACACACATCCCATTTACCCCTCGCCAACACAGAACACACATCCCATTTACCCCTCGCCAACGCAGAACACACATCCCATTTACCCCTCGCCAACGCAGAACACACATCCCATTTACCCCTCGCCAACGCAGAACACACATCCCATTTACTCCTCGCCGACGCCAAACACGCATCCCATTTACTCCTCGCCGACGCCAAACACGCATCCCATTTACTCCTCGCCGACGCCAAACACGCATCCCATTTACTCCTCGCCGACGCCAGACACGCATCCCATTTACCCCTCGCCGACACCAAACAGGCATCCCATTTATACGTACACACGTTAACTTGATCTTGTGGTATCTTTGCGTGCCTCTCCAGCCTTCCATTACCCTGAGTTGAATGTGTCTCACCACCTACGCTCTTCCTGGGTCCGCACAGGTAATCCATTTTGATTTGAACCGAGGGTGACTCAATAGTCGCACAATGACCGTGCTAGACGCGTGTGTTTTGCAGTCACGGTGGCGCTGTAGAGCAGTGTATTAGTGTTGAGAATGTGTGTTGCAGTGCTACTGGGCGTCCAGGAGCAGACGGTGACCGAGCGGAGCTTTAAGGCTCGTCTGGAGCGTCGTCTGGCTCTGCTGCTGGAGGAAGGGCTTGGGGAAGGGAGTAGACGGACCCGCTGGAAAAGGGCTACCGCAGTGGGCAACAACAGTTTACAGGTACACACACACACACACACACACACACACACACACACACACCCCTACTAATGCAGGCATGTGTACACTGTACACTCGCACACTAGACTGATTGTTTCGTGATGATTTGCTTTGCCAGCGGACATTTCCATCAAATACTGAGAAGTAGATACATAGCTATGGGAAGTAATTCTAAGATCAACTAGTTTCATTGCGCAGCTGGTGGTATGAGTGTCATTTACATTGGGCTCACATGACCCATCCGTGCGACAGGCCAACTGACATACAGTCCCCATGCATTCAGCATCCCTTCTATTCCACCACGTGATCAGATATTATTATCGTCCCCTGACCAAAACATCTTCCCGTAGCCATTAGTAGATCTGTTGAACCCCAACTGTGCATTTAATTATCTTGATGGACAGCCTGGTCTTAAAAGGTCATGTACTCTTTAATTTCTACATGGTGCAGCCAGAAGGTTAGTTGGCGCCCCCTGGTGCACGGCTCCTTTCTAGGTTTCCGCTAACGTTTTTTTTTTAATAGTCACTCAGGAGAGGCTTTACAAACTTTCCGCAGACTATCAACACAGTTTCAGTTAACTCTCGACTAATACCCTGACCTTCAACCTCATCCTATCCCCAACCATTTCCCTAATCCCGTACCTAAAACTTTATGTAAACCTACACATAACCTTAGCCAGCATCTGCGTGGTGTCTGTATAAACACCCTAACTGTCCTGCTATGTCCAGGTGGTGCGTGTTTCCAGGCTGGCGGGGTCCGGCCGCCCTCTAGAGGTGGTCTATTTTGTGGAGGGAGCCGGGGGCGAGCGGGTCCCTGCCGATACCACCGCGGCCACCCTCAACCGCCTGGAGCTGCAGCGGGCTGCCATCGTACTGGGACACCGCGTCCAGAGGCCCCTCGCCCAACGTGAGTTCATGAGGGCGTGAGAGAGAGCGGGTCGGTTGCACTGACATCCTAGTGTCCCGCAGCCGGTTGCTGAAACTGCCGCGTTGACTGTGTTTGTGTCCCGCAGCCGTGGAGACCCTGTCAGTCCCTCCCTCGGAGACCCAGAGCAACAGTGTGTGGCTGATAGTCGGGGTGGTGGTGCCTGTCCTCCTGGCTGTCTTCATCATCATCATCCTCTACTGGAAACTGTGCGGCTCGGAGAAACTGGAGTTCCAGCCTGATGCCATCAACACCATCCAGCAGCGACAGAAGGTCAGTGGAGATTGGTGACTTGGGGATTTGTTACCCGACTATGGCGAACAGTGTTTTCCTTTCTAAATATTGAGTACGTATTTTATAAAAAGAAAACCAAGGTAAACTGTTTGTGTAATATTTACTTACATTCAGCTTAACAGATCAAACATTTCCAGAGTACATATTAGCCTTGTACAGTGTTGTAACAACGTATGAATAGTTGAGGTTAGACATTAATAAATGTAGGTAAATATTGCTTTCCTTTGCAATGTGGTTTGTGCTTAACTGGTGTCCCATTTCTCAAGGCAAAGAATAACAAACTTCGCTACACTGAGGTACTTGGCCTATCAGATACAAGAGTTCCTCAATGTTTGATTTGTTTGCAAATTCTGTCGTGGGTCTGTCAGGGAAATATGTTTATTCAATGTGGTCATACAAATGACAGGCAATAAGGTGCTCAAGATTTGTGTGTTCAATTGTGTGCTCTCTTTCTTTCCGTTGCTCTTTCTGTATTTACCGCTATGTTTATCGCTCACTCTCTCTTCTGTCGCTCTCCAGCTGCAGGCTCCCAGTGTGAAGGGCTTTGACTTTGCCAAGCTGCATCTGGGCCAGCACAGTAAGGATGACATCCTGGTGATCCAGGAGCCCGGTGCCCTCCCCGTGCCCGTTAAAGAGGCTAGCCCCTCCGAAGGAGGTGACCTCAACACCCCCAAATCCAAGGGCTCCTCCACCAAGGCTGGCCGTGCAAACCGCCGCAGGGGGAGGTGGGTGTCACTCAGACAGACAAACATACGTACAGTTCCTCCCCCCCATCAGTCTAGTTTTTAGACACGTTTACCCAATTGTTTGAATATAAAGCAACTGAAGCATCTGAAGTAACACGTATTTCTTTCGCCGTTTTCTGAAACAGTGAGACTTGGCTCCCGCGAAGTCCCATACACCAGTTGTTGTATTGCTGATCTGTAGATATTGTCGACAGGGCCTCAAAGGCTTGCATTTCCATTGTGGCCCAAACAGCATCCCTCCCTGGTCCAGCATATAGTACAAAACCAAAAACCTGTTCTCGCAACCCTCATTGGCACCCTAATCAAGCATGTTATTTGTATATATGGTAAATGTATCTACACAAGTTTATTTTTTTTACATAGCAACTCTCCAGAAATGATACACTACATAGATGCATGCCACCAACACACACACAGTGAATACATGTGTAAACACAGTGCCACATAAAGACTAACGTCTGTTCTGATTGGCCAGACTGTCCCCGTCAGATGGTGACTCTTTAGGCAGCGACCAGTCGAGCGGCAGGGAGTCGGCGGAGGAGAGCGCCAGACCTGTGGCCACACCCAATGAGGGAAAACCGCACCGAAACAAAACACCTAAGAATGGCAAGAGACACGCCCCTTTCCACATACCTTTGGGCTTAGTCATAGAAATCATAGAAATGTGTCATTATGGAACAAGAGATGATT